>JBAKFZ010000093.1:0-45270 GCA_037355385.1 Saccharomycopsis sp. FM-2023a
TTTCATCTAATATTAAATATATCTCTTCTATTTTGAATTATTAGTCTTTAATGTTATCTTTTATTGTAATCACTTCTGGATTATTTGATTGTTTTAATTTTTCTCTATAAACGAAGGTCAAGTAGTTTTACCAATTAGTATCTAAAAAAGAAGTGCCATCTTATGGTATTTAAACCAACTAACTCAAACCACGGCATCATTAGCTTGCGGAATTTTGTGCGTCTGACTTAACAGGTCATTGCCAACCCATAGTAAATTGACAAGACAAACTAATCTATAAGCTTAAACTATTGCATCTACTAAGCATACTATCAACGATTCATCGTAGTCTCTCTTCATTATAATAGATTTTTTGGGTGAGAAATAATTAGAAAATTGGGTTTGTAGCATGAAAATTTCTGCAGTAAGAAAAACGAACATCAACAAATTTGAAAAATTCACACAATTGATCTCTGAACCAACAACATCTTTCAATCTGATTTGAAATCTGTTTAGAAACCTTTTGTTGTTTTCATAAAGATTTTTTTGATCCTGAAAGCAAAGACGACAATGACATGAGGAATGGTCAGCGTTACAATATGAAATTAAAGGATATATCTGAGCCTCATGTGGAACAATAATAAATTTACCACGCAAATTCAAATGAAAAACAGACTACTAACTCTTCTTTGTTCTTAAGGTTTAAGAAGCCTTGAATAAGGCAGTTTGGTTTTGATAGTAAAGTCAAACTTCACACGACCGGCAATATTTTGATTTGATTAAGGCACGGATGGTAATGATGAAAAGTTTATTTTACCATCTGTGGATAAGTCGTCATACATTGATTCAGGGTTGGATATATGCCAGCAAGTTATTGACCTTATCATTAGACATTTAGGTGCAGCTTTAGAGAATCCATATTTCCTTTAATATATCATCTATAGATGATATTAACGTGCATTTGCCAGTACTCTTCGTAAACTACACTGTTCTTCCCAATTTTTTTATTCAAAGATGATAAATTGCAATATTTCTCTGCTTTATCAAACAATTTTAGAATAATTCTGATCTTATAAAAGGATTAAACTCAATTAGTTATGAAAAATATGATCACATGACCATTGCAATAATTTTCAAGATTTTTTCAAAACCAAAAATTTTCACACTTCGTAAAGTGTCAATAAAAGAAGAAGCATAATATTAAGCCAATATGAGTACTGTGACACAAGCTCTTCCAAAAGGGCAAGTAACCAGAAATTTCTTGCGAATTAATGCAATCTCAAATCCTTCCAATCCTATTAATGGAGCCATCAAATTACCATCAGATGTTAAATCATTACAATTAATTTTCAAGAAAAAAAACTTTGGAGGACATATGGGACTTCGAAAGTTCTGGCAAAATTATTTACCCACTTTACAATTTTATAATCCTAGTGTGAAAATGACAGTTCAAAGAATCAGTCTTAGTGAAGGAATAAAGAATAAAGAAGAAGCTAGAAAATTAGAAAATGATCTTGCACAAGCTAAAAAATGTCCTTCAAAAATCATTGTTGAGCTTACTTCTGGTAGTAAAAAAGAGTTAAATTGCAAAGAAAAACATTCAGAACTGATTTTAGAAGAATTGCAGAGTTTATTAGGAGCTACAAAAATTTCTGAAAAAGATTTAATAAGTTTCAAGAATCCTGAAGCTACAATTATCGAACCACCTGCTTTAGCTGATAAAAGCTAGAGAGTATATGTTAATCACAATTTTATCAAGAAGAATTAATAGCATTTTGAGAATGTACTTAAGTTTTAAATAGCCTGTAATTATAATTAATGGATGATATTTTTTTTACAATTTGTTAGTACTTAAATGTAGAATAAATGGATTTTAAGATACATTGTTTTTCATTGCTATCAATTTGTTTTGGTTTTAATTAGTTACCTCTTATCTTTGTGATGTTTCAGTTTGAGGTTTAAATGAATCTTTTCTATGTACAATGAATTAGAATTTTCGATAAGAAATACAGTTTATTACTTTAATCATGTAACGTATATAATATACATATATATACGTTTTGTATATATACAAGAACACAATCCACCTCCCCTGCTTCCAAACAATCGCTTCAACATTAATTACTCTTCTTTTCTTTACTGACAGGTGAATTCAAATATCATTATAAGATTCTAAATAACTTTTGGAGCTAAAGTGGCAATCTTAGCAAAATCTTTTTTAACTTCTTTAGCCACCACACTTGAAATTCTTGTTCCAATTAAATCATTATTATTTTTATTGATTAAAACACAGGCATTATCATCAAACTTAACCCATGATCCATCTTCTTTTCTATAATAATTTTGTCTTTGTCTCACTACCACTGCATGAACAATGTCTCCTTTTTTAACACGATTAGAATTTGAAGCACCAGTAATAACCGAACTTAAAGGTCTAGCTTTTTGAACAACTACCACAATTTTATCCCCAATTTGTGCGTGATTTGTGGGTGCTTTCCGTAGAACTTTGATACATTCTGCCATCTGGGCTCCAGAGTTATCAATTACTTTTAACATAGTTTTCAAATAAATCATCTTGAATATGATGTCTATAAAAAGTTGGTGATAATTCAAAATTTTCAAATTTTCGATTTTTGTGGATTTTATTTTCGATCATGTGAGTGGTCATGTGTATATTTGACAAATTCTTTCAAAGCCATATCCATCAGAAAAGTTGCTTTGAAACTTGAATTGTAAAAATTACTGTATCAGCTGTTTCATAATGTATGAACTCAATATTGTTTAATCTCCTAGTCATTCAAATTATATCGATTCCAGTGAATCTTTCGGATTAGCAAATCGTCAAATTTGATTTGCCAAAATCTAATCAAATCCAGGGCTCCGCAACCAAAGTTGGCTCATACAAAAACAAAAAAAAATTCATTTATTGCTTAAGTAATTTCAATTTGACAAACCTTTAATAATCAATATGGATACTCCAGTCTGGGTTAGATGGGCCAAAATCCATTTAGTTGGGGCCTCTATTGTGGGCTTTGGCGTACTATGTTTCAAATACACCACTCCGACAGATGAACAACTCATTAGTAGGATGTCACCGGAAGTAAGATCCCAATATGAAAGAGAAAGATCCCTTAGACGAAAAGAGCAAGAAGAATTAATCAAGATTGTGAAGAAGACGTCGGCTTCCAATGATCCAATTTGGATGACGGGGCCCATTAGATCTCCCCTTGAAGAAAGAGAATTCCAGTTAAAAGATAGAGAAAGAAGAGAAAGAGAAATTGCCGAAAAAGAACAACAACTAGAACTTGCGAAAATCAGAAAACAATTGGATGAAGCCCAAGCTTTGGCCAAATTGGAAAATGAGCAAGCAATGAAAAAGTCAGGTGGAAGTTGGCTTCCATGGGGAAAATAATTTATTTAAAACACTAAAATTTATACTGTTACAATTTCCGAATATTTTCATAAGACTATTTGATTTGAAGTCTTCCTCAATAATAAAGTACTAGTAACTGTATAATGAAAGGATAAACAACTAGACTTTTGAAGTATTTTCGTGAATTTTTTTTTGGGTTTTTTTCACTTTCATTTGCTGTTTTTATTACTTATGTGAACTTTTGTTTCCTTCATTTGTTATTGTTTATTTGTATATATCCACCTGACTTGAATATAATAATTTCGAAATTCATCATTTTGTATTTATTAATTGTTAGCAATGCTTGAGTTAGCAATCTTCGATTATGTCAGCATGAAATCAAAATCTTCGAAAAGTGATGCGCATCGAAACTACTTTCTTTTGCCATTTCAAGTGATTCAACATGGGTGTCACGAAACTATGGACAATTGTTGAGGACTCCGGAAAACCGGTTCGATTGGAGTCTCTACGAAAGAAAAGATTGGCCATTGATGCTTCGATTTGGGTTTACCAATTTTTAAAAGCAGTGAGAAATAAAGAAGGTGAAGGATTGAAAGGATCCCATATAGTGGGCTTCTTCCGTAGAATTTGCAAATTATTATATTTTGGCATTAAACCAGTGTTTGTATTTGATGGTGGAGCCCCAATTATTAAATTAAATACTATTGCTAAAAGACGTGAAAGAAGAGAAGGTCAAAGACAAAGTGCCAAAGGTACTGCTCAAAGACTATTATTAATCAAAATGAAAAAGTTAGCTGAAGAAGAAAAGAGGAAGAAAATCAAAGAAGATAATAGTTTAGAAGCAATTAAAGAAGATATTGGGAATAAAATTAAAGACGATGACGAATTTTCAATATTTAAAAAAGAAGATGATTATCATTTACCAGAAGTCGATAAATTTGTTCTGAAAATTACTGATAAAAGAGTGGTAAACCCTGATGATTATCGAAAATATATGGAATCGTTGGATGATAACATTGATGATATTGATTTGAATGATGTTGATCCCGCATCAGAGGAATTCTCCAGTTTGTCGTTAGAGAAACAATACATTTTATTACGTAAATTGAGGTTAAGATCTCGATTAAGAATGGGATATTCCAGGGATCAGTTACAAGATTTATTTCCAAACAGTCTTGACTTTTCAAAATTTCAAATTGAAATGGTTACCAAAAGAAATTTTTTGACTCAAAAATTATTGAATGTGGTAGGATTAGATGATAGTTTACCTGATTTAACTTCCAGTACCAAAAGATTAGCAGGAGAAAATGACAGATCTTATACTATTCAAAGAAGTGAGAATGGTTGGTCACTTTCCTTAGAAAACGGGGATGGGACATCTGCGAAACCTATCAGTTTGCTTGATGTCGAAGATGGACATTTAAATAAAAAGCCCAAGCTTGAACTACGAAACCACGTGGAAAGTGATGATGATGACGAGGAAAATTTCGATGACGTGGAATGGGAAGATGTCAAGATTGATAAAAAGTCTCCTCGAAAAAATTTCTCTTTGAATTCATTACCCTTGCCACCGGCTTCAGAGAATTATGGTCTTAGATCAAAAGTCGCTTTTGCTTCGCTTGAACATCGAGATCTCAAAGAGGATATGATAGAGGAAGTGAACGAAGATGAGGTGGAAGAAATGATGTCTCTGGTAGCTGTAGAAAAATCATTAAATGAGGTTGAAAGAAAGTATCAAGAAGAATTGAAAAGGGTAATTGAAACTTCAAAAAAAGACCTAGAATCCATTAGAGTTGAGCAAGAAAAGTTTTTAGATCATGATATGTTTGATATTGGAGGTCCTCAAAAACTAGTTGAAAAACCAAAGTTCTCAATCCCATCATTGCCATTACCGCCAAAAATCAGTTTAGGAAAATCGATTTTCAGTAAATCAAATACAGATTATGCAAAGAAAAATGAAAAGAAAAGTGAAAAGAAAGATGAAAAGAAAGATGAAAGTAAAGATGAGAAAAAGGATGATCAAGAGAGCGATTTTGAAGAACAATTCAGTGATGATGACTTCGAAGAAGTTGCAAAAGCAGAAGAATGTAAAGTGGCGTCTAATGAAATGCCAGCCTGGTTTGATAGTAAACTTGAAAATCGATTGCAAGATATTCATACTTTGAAAAATAATTTTGAAGAAAAGGATACTGAAAGTAAAGCAGAATCTGAAAAAGACGAAGAAACAGATGTATTAATTACCAATGTTCATCTTGATCTGACTTTTGAGAAGCGAGTTAAAGAACTTAGTACTGATAATGATGATTTACCGGTTTTAGAATTGGGTGAAGAAAATACCCGACCAAAAGAAATTATTGAGTTAGATGATGATTCTCAAAAAGAAGAAATCATTCTAGATGCTAATGAAAGTGATTATTCTAAACTGGAAAAGATCAATAAAGAGGATACTACGAACAAAGAAAATGATGATAAAGAAAATATTGAAGCTGATATTGAAGCTAACAAACCTAATGAAAAAAAGATTAAGTTCTATGAGTTTGATGAAGCAGAAGAAGAAGATATAGTTAATGATCTCAAAAGAGAAGAGGAAGCTAATGAAGAATTTGCCAATAATTTGAAGAGACAATATCAACCAACTTCAAATTTCAACAGAGAAGATTATCTAAGTGAATCACAATTACAAGAACAACATAAAAGAGAGCTACGAGATTCTGATGAGGTTACCGATGTTATGATAGAGGAAGTTAAAGATTTGTTAACATGTTTTGGAATTCCATACATAACTGCTCCAATGGAAGCTGAAGCTCAATGCAGTGAGTTATTAAATTTAGGATTAGTTGATGGAGTGGTGACTGATGACAGTGATTGTTTTCTCTTTGGTGGGGATAAGATTTATCGTCATATGTTTACTGAGAAGAAATTTGCAGAATTTTATGAAATTAAAGATATTGAAAAGAAAAAGAATTTGAATAGAGATAGTTTGATTGATCTTGCATTTTTATTAGGAAGTGATTACACTGAAGGGCTTAAAGGTATTGGTCCTGTTACTGCCATGAAAATCATTAATGAATTTGGTAATTTGAAGAATTTTCGTGATTGGTGCGTTAAATGTCAAGATGGTGTTGATAAATCATTATTGACCACTAGTTTCAAAAAAAGTCTTAGAAAAAGATTGATTAATAATGAAATTTTTTTAGACACAAGATTTCCTGATCCTCATGTTAGAAACGCTTATCTTCATCCAGAAGTTGACGATGATAATGAAACTTTTGTTTGGGGAGCTCCAGATTTGGACATGCTACGAAATTATTTGATGAATAAAATTGGTTGGAATGCAATAAAAATCAATGAAATTTTAATTCCATTGGTCAGACGTTATAATTCACCATGGTAAGTACATGGTATATATTAATATACATAAAATCTTTTATAACCATAAAAATTAAGACACAAATCTTAAGCATCATTAATTTAAGACTGCTTAAAATTAGTATTTGGAACTTTAACGGATGCTATATTTCAATGCTTGACAAAAATTAGTCTCCAATGAAGAGTTTTCAAGTTGTTTTCAAAAGTTTTATAACAAATCAAATTTAATTAAGCTCTAAATAAAGCATTCTTTAAAATTTTATCAGAAATCACTTTCCAAACCACGAGCCCTTTTATTCCTACCAATTTTGTGGTAATTGAAATCAGATCATGTACTTTAGTAATGGTTCAAGACAGTAAAAATTATATAGGAAGAGTTATTTTCAAAAGCATGTCACTGCATCTGTCAAATGATTTAACATTTCCTTTATACAGTTTGATAATAAAACTGCCTAAAGTATTGCTAGTGGTTATCTATCTCAAACTTATAGTTTTCTTTATTAGATACTATGTATAGCATACTTGCCCTGATTATTTACAAAGGGTTCATGTTTGTACCGCAGGTGGAAGTTGCAAAAGGTTTCATATTCTTCAAACACTAAATATGGTTATGAAAAGCTATTGTTACTCTCTTATTACGAGCTGGAATGATTTGGTGGATAACTTTGACAAATGAGCAGACCTCCACTCAGAAACCAACTCCAAAGTTCAACATTGTGTTCAAAACTTCTCCTACGATCATACTGTTGATTAGCAGACACTAAGCGAAGCAAGATGTTCTTTTATCGTACACACTTTTCCAGTGGTATTCAAGTTACTTAGCATAATTTAAAACAAGGGTTTAAAATTTATACAATTCGTACAACTTGTTAACCAAATCAAACAGATACAACCTACTATATTTAATCTAGATACAAAAGATGAAATTTAACAGGGAAGAAAAGAAACTGTTGTTATTGTCACGTGTGCACAATGTTGAGAGCATCCTCAATTAGGAGAAGCGAGACGCACGCGTCGGGAAAGCGGGGCTTCCCAACTAGAATATTGGCCAATCAGAGCCTAAGGAAAGGTCAGCACAATTGATGCTGTAACGGTTTTTCTTACAAAATTTCACTTGAAAGCTCTAGAATTTTGGCATTACTAACAAACAATTGGACCCTAATTCTCTTGTTGTTGCTTATAAACGGTGCAAAATCCTTCCAATTTTCAACAGTTCACCATCTATCTTCCTATATTATCTCCAAAAACAATTCTTTTCCGCTTGTTTGGGTTTCTGGACTCTTTATTTTATTTACTTATCGGTCGGTGACAGCTTGGATGCGTACACACCTTAATTTAAACTTCACATAAAGGTTGAAAAAGTTGCCAATTCCCACTTTTTTTTTCCCTGCAAAAAATTCTTTTCTTCTTTAAAAATTTCTCAAGACTCAATACCAAACTTCAATTCATCTATCATCGTCAATAAAATGTCTGTGGTGGGTCTTAAAAACGTCATTTCCCGTACTTTTACCTTTGACAACAACAAAAACAATAACAAACAACAATCTCAAGGGTTGCTTTCTGATATCAACAATGATTATCCAGCCAATTATGGCGGTGTTTCCAATAACGTTTCTGACAGATCACAACATCTTGTTGATGAAGAATCTTTAATTGGTAATGATAACTCAACCGTTTTATCTGAAATGTCATTTTCTCAAAGTAGTATGTTTACAAAATTTTTCAATACCTTTGATCCAAGAGTCATGAGTGATATGATTATTGGTTTATCCGATGGTTTAACTGTTCCTTTTGCCTTAACTGCTGGTTTATCTTCTCTTGGTGATACAAAATTAGTCATTACTGGGGGTTTTGCCGAATTAGTTAGTGGAGCAATCTCAATGGGTTTAGGTGGTTATTTGGCTGCTAAATCCGAATCTCAATATTATCATAATGAAGTATCTAAAGAGAAGCAATTATTTATGAAAAGCAAAACTGATATTGAATATGAATTGGTTGATATTCTAGAAGATATTGGAATTACCGATGAAAATGCTGTTAATTTATTTATTGATGATTTGGAAAAAAAACCCAAAAACTTGGTTGATTTTGTTATTAGGTTTGGTAAAGGTTTAGAAGAACCAGCTGAAAATCGTCAAATGACTTCTGCTTTAACCATTGGCCTTTCGTATTTCTTAGGTGGATTTATTCCATTATTGCCGTATTTTTTTGTTCAAACTGTCCAAAAAGGTTTATTGATTAGTTGTATTGTTATGGCCATTGCCCTTTTCCTTTTTGGATATTTCAAAACTGTTGTTTCTATGGGTGCTGACTGTGGCAATTGGCAAAAAGTTTCTGAAGGTTTTCAAATGTTGGCAGTTGGAGGATTCGCGTCTCTATGTGCTTGGACATTGGTTAAATTAATTGAGAACTGACACATTTCATTTCACTACATATTTTATAGAATTTCCTTCTTGATCTCAAAGTACTCCTTCCATTTTAATGACTTAATTATGATTTAATATTCAACTCCATTCAAAAAAATTCAATTGAATTAATTTAAAAGAAATGTGGAACATTTTGAGTTCCTGCTTTTTCATTAGTACTTTCATTTCCTATTCTTTCCTTTCCTTTCTTTGAGATCGTGTATAACATATTTATATGAGTTTTTACTTTGGTAATTTTTCATTCATCAATATCCTATTTGCTTTCATCATTAGCAGTAACCCTTTTCTAATTTGCATTTTATATATTATTACTTTTACGATTTGGTTTGACTAATTCAATACTCTTTTTTAATGATCAAGTTTTGTAATTGATAGTTTAGTAATTTAGTTTTTGCACATTGAACGAGAAGGAGATTCAATTCATGACTAGCTGATCATTAACTATACAACTTAATACATTTCAGTAAAATATTTTCTTCAATAGACAACTTTATCAACGTGAAGATTTACAAAATCAACCAAAAACTTTTTATTCATGTAGATATTTACAATTTTAATTAAAGAACGTTTTATTCATAACATTATTTACAAATTAAAATTAAAGTCTTGCAGATGAGTCACCCTTTGGTGGGGTTGAAGTGTTTTCATTTGATTCATTTTCCTTATTAGCAGTGACTACTAATTTTTTGTCATCTTTTGAGATTTCATTACCAAAATCAAGAATTTTTCTCTTATGAGGTAGTTTTAGAATTGTATTGGTTTCTAACTTCATCTTATCAAGTGGTTCGCCTCGACAAACTTTTTGAATTTCTTCAAGGTTCAAGGTTTCATATTCTAATAATGCATAAGCTAATCTTTCAAACTCTAATTTTTTATCTCTTAATAATTTTCTGGCTCTGTCTTCACTAGCTTTTAAAATTTCAAGGGCTTCTTTATCGGCTGCTTCTTTGATTGAACTAGACCAATTGGTCCAATCATCTGCTAATTGGACTGGTCCTAAATTATCCGACATTCCATATCTAATAACCATATTTTTGGCAATTTTCGTGGCTCTTGAAATATCCGATCCACATCCAGCAGTAGTATCATCTTTACCATAAACCACTTCTTCAGCGGCTTTGCCTCCCATTAAGACATCAAGTTCGGCTAATAATTGTTTTCTAGTTTGATCCCATTGATCTCTTTCAGGTAAAGTAAAAGTAATCCCTAAAGCTCTACCCCTAGGTAAAACAGTGGCTTTATAAAGTGGTTGAGCTAATGGAGTAAATAAAGACATAATGGCATGACCTGCTTCATGAAACGCAGTAGCCATTCTTTCTTCTTCAGTCATAATCATAGTTTTTCTAGCAGCTCCCATTAAAACCTTATCCTTGGCCCATTCAAGATGTTCAAGATCAACTGCCAAAGCATTTTGTTGAGAAGCATAAACAGCAGCTTGATTAACTAAATTATTAAGATCGGCTCCTGATAATCCAGGAGTACCTCTAGCAATTAATGATGGATTAACGTTTGGAGAAGTTTCCACTTTACTAAGATAAAGCTTCAAAATTTCAGTTCTTCCAACAACATCAGGTAATGAAACATCAACCGATTTATCAAATCTTCCGGGTCTAGTTAAAGCAGGATCCAAGGATTCTGGAAAATTAGTAGCCCCAATAATAATAATTCCTGAAGTTGGTGAAAACCCATCTAATTCCACTAATAATTGATTTAAAGTTTGTTTAACATAAGAAGGATCTCTTGAATTACGTTTCCCACCAACAGCATCAATTTCATCAATAAAAATAATGGCTGGTGAAGATTCTTTAGCTTGAGTAAATAATTCTCTAACTCTTTTTGCTCCTACCCCCACATAAAGTTCATCAAATTCTGAACCTGGCATTGATAAAAATGGAACTTCTGCTTCTCCAGCAACGGCTCTTGCTAATAAAGTTTTCCCAGTACCTGGTGGTCCAGTTAATAAAACCCCTTTTGGTAATTTCCCACCAAGACCTGTAAATTTTCCTGGGTCTTTTAAAAATTCCACAATTTCTTCCAATTCTTCTTTAGCTTCATCACAACCTTTAACATCATCGAATCTAACATCTGAAGTAGCAACTTCAATTTTTTTATTATCCACTTCTGATTTCATAATGCCAATTTCTCCCAATGCACCCCATACAGCAAATCCAACATATCCAATAAGTACTAAAGGAAGTAACCATTTGATAGTGTTTAACAAAAGAGTGGTTTTAGATTCACTGATAACAACGTGGACCGGAGAATTAGCAGTACCGGTCATTCCCAAAGAACCCATCATCATTGGATTTTGAGGAATTGAACCTCTATTGATATTACTTCTAGCAGCTTTAGCTGCTTGATGTGAGCCCACAGAATCTAAAGCATCCGCATATAATTTGATGCATTCTGAATTCTGAGCAATGTTAGGAGTTTCAAACCTGGATATCACCACTTGAGGATAATCTGCAGCAATTAAAGAACGATAAAAATCAGCTTGAACATCAGCATTTCCGAGGTTTGAATTGGCAACTTGTTCCTTTTGAGCAAGAAAACTATTGGAAATTGGACCGGAATTTGAAGGAGAGGCAAATAATTTGGATGTTGTTGATAAAAATCTCTTTTTGGAGTTGATATTATTAATATGGATTAACGATCTGGTTAATGGAGCCATTTTCAAAAAAGGAACCATTCTCCCAGAAGATCTTGCCAACCCTGTAAGAAGGGAAGGACCAACTAAGGCTCTAATCATTAAAAAAAAGGAAGTTTTTAATGAATGGTTGTTGCAAGTGGCAAACTCTTGTCATAAATCATCCAAATTATTCTGGAAAATTAAGTGGAGAGCGATTTTCAAAAATCAATGAGAGCACGTGATGTTTTGAGCTACGAGCCGGGTGACGTGGTGCGGAGAAATCTTTGTTTTAAGAACGGAGTTGCAAGGCGGCAAATGGGTGCGGATAGATTGGTGATGATATTTGCAAATTTGAAATCAAAAATCAATTTGAACAAAAGTGTTTTTGATATTTAACCAATTTTGAAGAATCAATCAGTCAAACCATCATTCATCATCATGAGTGTCAATCCAGAAGTCCTTCAAAAAGTACGTTTCATATTCAATTATTTTGTAGTAACAGCTTACAATTACTAACAATTCAGTTACTTGGAGAAATGAATCTTTCGATTCAAAAAAATCAAGCACAATATCAAATGGTTAATGTTCAACTTCAGCGACGTGATAATAATATCAAACTTAATGAGTTGACCCTTGAAGAGTTGGTGACTAAAGACGGGGATTATACCTATGATCAAGTTTGGAAAGGAGTTGGTAAAGCTTTCATCAAAAGTTCGACTAAAGATTATATCAAAGAAGTTGAAGAAGAAAACAAAGAATTGAAAGATGAAGTTAAAGCATTGAATATTAAGAAGAATTATATTGAAACCACTCTTAACAATACTGTGAATGGGATGAATAAGATTTTCCAGAGGCCTCAAAATTAAACTTATCCATTAGTTGGTAATAAAGTAAATAACAAGATGCTTTTTGATTGTAAGATGACGTTTCTTTTTTGAAAGAATAACTTTTAAATGTTATTAGTATTGTTTAGTGAGGTATTGCCTTATTATTAGTGATATCAGTGAATACCAGTGAACATTACGATCTCCTTAATTTTTGATATAATTTTTGTTGTCATTATCCTCACCCTGATTTGCCTATTTATAAATAAACATGATATTATCAAACAATTTTGTTACCTTGATCGGTGAAAAATTTTAAGCAATGATGTAATTAATTGAATAGATAAGCCATGTATTATCACCAATATCTTGTAATTGCATTCTATATTAAATGTCTTTGAAGTTTGATATACTTGGAAATTGACCCAGAATGTGTCTAGAATTCTCCAGACATACACTATTCAGTTCTAGATTTGGTGATTTATGGCAAAGTGGATAATATAGCAGAATGAAACTAACGCACCGCGCCTGTCATATTGTGTTAAGGGACCAACCCTGCACATCTTCCGCGGTCAATAAATCTCAAAGTTCCCCTTAGTCAGTACAACATTACTTTTAAAAAGCTCATGAGAAAGTCATTAAATAGTAATGTTCCTGATGTTCTGTTTGTTAAGGAAATCAATGTTTTTTCTTTGTTGTTTGAGGTGGAAAATTCAAGATCTTTGTGAGGATTGCTAGCGCAGCATGTCTTATTGTGCGATGCTTTTCAGGGACAATTGATTCCCCAATTTGGGCTATTCTGCGTTCAATTTAAGTTAGTTGTTTATAAAAAGCCAAATTTCCTCTCAAAACTTTGTGATTTTCATCTTCTTCTCTTTTTCCACCAAAATTTGTGTTGTATTCCACTCTAATACCTTCCGTTCTTTTAATTAGTTAATTAACTACAGTCATTCTTTTTTGATCAATACAACATAACAAAATGGTCCCCAAATTCATTCTTTCCTTATACTTTTCGTTACTCGTCACTCTCATCAGTGCCGAAGTTAACAAAAGAGATGGCTTTACCCCCATTCAAATTGATTTCAGCATTGAAAGATTCGGTGCTAGCAAACTCGCCGAATTAGCTGGTCAAACTTTGGCCAAATACAGTCGTTTTGCTAATAAACCACATCATCATATTGGTTCTGATAAACTCTATTTTGATAACCATGATTCTGATAACTCTTCCACTACTATTGTTGCACCTCCTTTTTTTGCTGCTGCTACTGCTTTACCAGCGCCTAACAAAGATCTTGATATTTCTGGTTGGGTTTCTTCAGTTTCTGCCTCTTGGGCTTCTGAAATTTCAAATGCTTTGGGTGATTTCAGTTCAAAAGATACTGTTACTTTAAGTTCCTCATCTCATTCTCATAGTTCTGGTTCCACTTCCACTGTTGCTCCAACAGGTTCTTCATCTTCATCAACTGCTTCTTCATCAACTGCCTCTGCTTCTGGTATTTCTTTAACTCTTGAAAATGAATATTCAATGTATATTGCCACCATTTCTCTTGGTACTCCAGGACAATCCATTCAAGTTGATGTTGATACTGGATCTTCTGATCTCTGGGTCCCAGCTGTGGGGACCGATGCTGGATCTTATGGGACTTATAATTCTAATTCATCTTCTAGTTATGAATTCGTTTCTAGTGGATTTTCCATCAAATATGGTGATGATAGTTATGCCAAAGGTAATTGGGTTAAAGATACCTTGACTTTGGGGTCTAGTTCCATTACTAGTATTCAGTTTGGAGATGCTACTGATCAAGATGCTGGTCAAGGGATCTTAGGGATTGGTTTAAACACTAACACTGCTGCTTCCTCTCCTTATGATAACTTCCCAATCATGTTGAAAAAAGAAGGTTATATTAAAACCAATTCCTATTCTTTATACCTTAACAGTCTTGATGCTACTTCAGGATCCATCCTTTTTGGGGCTATTGATAATGCTAAATATTCAGGTGATATGGCCACTTTGTCTCTTGTCAACATTGATGATGGTGGGAACGCTACTGATGAACCAGTTGCTTTCTTTGTTGAACTTGAATCTATTTCTGCTGGTTCTAAGACTTTTACTAGTACTCAATACCCAGCTTTATTAGATTCTGGTACTACTTTAATCTATGCTCCAAGTTCAATTGCTGAAGCTGTTGGTTCTAAATATGGTACTTATACCTCATCAGTTGGTGGTTATGTTACTTCATGTACTGCTACTGGAGATGATTTTAAATTTGAATTCAATGGGGTCACTATTACTGTTCCATTTTCTGACCTTTTATTTGAAGTTTCTTCTGATGGTGAACAATGTCTTGTGGGTGTTATGGAAAATGATGCTGATTTCTACATCTTGGGAGATGTTTTTCTTAGAAGTGCTTATGTTGTGTACAACTTGGACGCTCACACTATTGGTTTGGCCCAAGTTGAATACACCACTGATAGTGATATCTCTATCATTTGATTGCTTTTGTTTTATTTTGCTTTTTTTTTGCCTTTCATAAATTCTTTCATTCTTTCTTTTTGAAAAATGCCGTTATTTCTAATCATAGATCATTTTTTTTCTTCTCATTGTTTTGAGCCCATAGACCTATAATATATAATACCCTTTCCATTAATATTAAGTAGTTGTCACAATTGAGACAGATTTCTGCATGTTAGAAAACTGGATCATGTGATACTTGGGGATCACCAATCGCGTGTGTTTTGATTATTTATTCACTTACCAAAACACTAAAACAACTTGACTTCTTCCATATAACTTCCTTACCAATCTCTTGTCCAAACCCTTGTCTACACCATGAAACTTCCAAACCTTCGTCTGATCTTCTCATCTTTTCGTACTGAGGAACAAGAACGTCTTTACTCCAGAAAAGCGGTATGTTCTACAAATTACTAAATTATTTTATGAACTATTAATTAACAATCTAGTTTTTCAATTTTTTGAAATTCCTTGGAACTTGTGTGCTTTTCCTGTTTTTTTCTCAAAAACTCACCATAAATTACGATTAAATCTTTGAAGATTTTCCATTTCCCCCACTTTTGGGATTCAGTTCCAGCCAAAACAAAATTAGAAATCAAGAAAAACAGAAAAAAAAAATTTTGTGAAGAATTTCCGTTCAGCACTTTTTTAGTTTTTTACAAAAATATCCCTAATCTTTTAACTCTTTGATTATCATTCTTTATAACCTTTTATCAACTCATTGAAGTTATTGGGTCCAATTCTTATTTTGAATCAAAAAAAATTACTAGTTTTTCCAATATTTAATAATGGGGGGTTTTTTTCAATATCTTAAATCTTTTTCCTCAACATCACCAATTCTTAACGAATCTCCATTAATTTCCACTACCAGAGAAGAAATAGATTATGAAGCTCTACCGGAAGACTCATCTTTAATAGCCCAACTTAGTGCGGGAGCTTTTGCCGGTGTAATGGAACATACCTTGATGTATCCAGTGGACGTTATTAAAACTAGAATGCAATTATTCTTATCTTCTTCGACAACAACAACGAATCAACAACTATTAAAAACTTATCGGCCCGGAATCTTTGGAACCATTGTGAAAATCACTAATTTAGAAGGTCCGTTAGCACTTTGGAGAGGGGTTTCATCGGTTTTAATCGGAGCTGGGCCAGCTCATGCAATTTATTTTGGAGTCTTTGAGTACTCAAAAACTTTATTAGTCAATAATTTTATCAAAACCAATCAAAATAGTTCGAATTTCTTGATCACTGATGAAAGTCATCCATTAGTTGCTAGTTTTGCGGGTATTAGTGCTACAATTGCTTCAGATTTTTTAATGACTCCATTTGATGTAATTAAACAAAGAATGCAAGCTTTAAAATCATTGAATTCCAATAGCAATCAATTCAATTATAATTTCTATTCAGTCACTAAACAAATAATAAAAAACGAAGGATTAGGAGCTTTATGGGTTTCATATCCGGCAACAATATTTCTTAATATCCCATTTGCTGCTTTGAATTTTGGAATTTATGAATATAGTTCATTGATTTTAAATCCTGAACATCACTATAATCCACTAAATCATTGTTTATCCGGAGCCATTGCCGGAGCCTTTGCTGCGGGTATAACTAATCCATTAGATTTTATCAAAACTTTCATGCAAACCAAAAATTTAAGTAAAGATGTTAAAATTAGAAGCATTGATAATAAATGGTTATCTGTGGTTAAATTTTTGATTAAAAAGGAAAATGGTGGTTATAAAAATTTCTTAAAAGGTTTAAAACCAAGAGTCATCTTCAATGTTCCTAGTACCGCCATTAGTTGGACCAGTTATGAAATGGCAAAAAGTTATCTTTGTTCATAGTTATTTTTATTCAATAGACCAATTTATAGTTGATGTTGTTCAATGTCATTAAATCATGTATTTTACGATTGTTATTTAATTGTAGTTACCACGAGCGAGACGATCTTTGTAGATCGCTTTTTTAATTTAATTGAAGTTTATTCAAATGGATAGGATCGCCAAGAGATTCCTTAATCTCGAATAAGTTTATTAATGAAGATTTTGATAAAAATTATTCATAAATTAACTTGATTATATTGATGCACATCACACGGAGTTTTTTAGTAGTGACAAACCATTGATTGATAACAAATATGAAGCCTTCATAAACATAATAATCAATAAATTGTATCAATAAATCAGTAAGATTGAGGAATTCATTGAATAGTCCACAAAATTGCCGTGATGTATGCCGTTTAAACGGCAAAAAGTTCAACATGAGAACTTTGCCTCATACCCACCAACTCCCATATAAATACAGTACAATGATGATAAATCTTGGAAATGATCAAGAAACAGCATCATCATTAATATGCAATACTCTGCTTTAGTTTCTCTTGCTCTCGCCCTTGCGGGACTATCCGCTGCTGCTCCAATTGCCAATGTCGATAAATTGTTAGTTAATTTTGATATTAAAAAAGTTCAATTACCCAGCAGTCGTCGCGGGATCAAAGCCGCCGCCTCTGGTGTCTTGTTGAAGTTGGCCAATGAGTATTCCATGTATATTGCCGATATCGAAGTTGGTACCCCTGGTCAGAAGATTAGGGTTGATATCGATACCGGTTCATCTGATCTTTGGGTTCCTGGCACCGAAAGTGATTCTACTTATGGTAAATTTGACAGCTCTAAGAGTACCACTTATAAGAAATGGAAAAGTAATTTCGGGATTAGTTACGGTGATGGGTCCACTGCTAAAGGTGAATGGGGGAATGACACTGTTACTTTAGGTGGGATCTCCGTTACCGATATGACGATTGGTAATGCTAACATTAAAGAAACTGCTGGAGAAGGGGTTTTCGGGATTGGTTTGACTCCAAATGAAGCCAGTGCCAGTCTCAATGGATTCCAATATCCGAATTTTCCCCAATTATTGAAGTCTCAAGGGTTTATCAAAAACATTGGTTATTCACTATACTTGGGAGCCACTGATGCTGCTTCTGGATCTGTGCTTTTTGGAGCTATTGATCATGACAAATACACTGGAGACTTGGTCGAATTGAGTCTTGACTTGATCGATGATGGAGGTAACAAAGTCACTAAGCCCACTGCTTTTTACGTTGATTTGCAAAGTGTCAGCGATAAAGACTCCACTTTCACCCAGGACACTTACCCAGCATTATTGGATTCCGGGACTACTCTTTTCTACGCTCCAAGCACCGTCGCTAAAGCTCTTGGAGAAAAATACGGAAAGTACTCTTCTAATCTTGGGGGTTATGCCGTTAGTTGCAATGCCACTGGTAGTGATTTTGATTTTAGATTCAATGATGAATTAACCATCAAGGTTCCATTCAAAGATATGTTATTCAAAGCCGATGATAGTGGTAAGCAATGTATTTTGGGAGTTTTGGCAAATGAAGACGATAGTTACATTCTTGGGGATGTGGTCCTTAGAAGTGCTTATATTTATTACGATTTGGAAAAAGCTAAGGTTAAAATGGGGCAAGTTAATTACTCTAATTCTACTAAATTTGCGTTAGTTCAATAATTTTATTAAATCAATTTTTCAATTCTCTACTTTTAGCTAGCTATTTTCAAATAACTTTTTTTCAACTTATATCTTTCTTAAATCTTCTTGTAATACATCAACCAACTAAAGCTACAAAAACATAACTGATTAAACTACCCAACGCCAACCCGATACTCAAAAACACGGTTGAGAATCCCCCGGCCGCTTCTTTTTCATTATCTTTATCGAATTTCGGTCCCACATTCATAAAACAGTTTGAACAAACATGACCATTCGTTAAACCATAAAGAAATTGGATAAACAAATAAATAAAATCACTATTTATAATAGGTTTTGGAATACCATTATTGAGATTGCAGAGAAATAAAATGGGAATAAACAAAACTCTCAAAATTGAATAAAGTAATAATTTTGATTCATTTTTAATTTGAAAAATCGGATAACCACAAATAATTCTTCCTGCCAAATCTCCAATATTCCAAATCATAAAAGCCAATGGTATGAAAATATTGGAATTACTAAAATGAACTCCTTGAGATGATAATGGAGTGTTAACTGATTCAATATTCAGAGCAAACACTGGGAAAATTAAAGAGATAACAAAT
Source organism: Saccharomycopsis sp. FM-2023a (assembly GCA_037355385.1). Lineage (NCBI taxonomy): Eukaryota > Fungi > Ascomycota > Saccharomycetes > Ascoideales > Saccharomycopsidaceae > Saccharomycopsis > Saccharomycopsis sp. FM-2023a. Next base: position 19,234 of record JBAKFZ010000093.1, read on the forward strand.
ACTAAAACCAAAGTAATCACTATCAATTTTAACTTATTCCAAAGATATAAAAATGGAACATGAACGTTACCATGATCAATATCAGTTTCTTCTTCCTGTTCTTCTTCACTATTAGCAAGTAATTGTTCATTAACTTCTCCTGATTCATCTACCAATCTAATATAATGATCATGAACAGTTGGAATTTCTCCTGATTCATCAAAAGCATATTTATAAACATACATTAAAAATAAAATTAATGAAAAACAAGAAACAATAGTGCTGGTTAAATAATAAGTCATAACTCCATAATTTTTTTCAACGTGTTCAACTTGAGGTTTTTCTCCAATAACAATAATAGAAATGATTAAAGAAATTGAGGGTAAAACTCCAGCAATTGCTTGGCCAACCATCAAACCTTGAGCATATAATGGACCATAAATATTAACAATTGCCATTGAACCATTTTGTGAACTACAACAACTTAATGAACTGGCCAAAATCAATCCCATTAATCCAAAAAAGAAAACTCCAACTGGAATTTTAAGAAACATGACACAACTACTAGCCATAATCAAAAAAATCAAACTATTGGTGATTTGTCCACTAATAAATCTTTTGTAGTAATTAGCATTAATTTGTTTTTGAGATAAATAATAATTAAAAATCAATTGAGCCACTGTTGACACTGACATCATAGTTGAAGAATAGATTTTGGCATAAGTTTTCCCATTTGAACTAGGCAGCTTTAAAAATCTTGTTGTGTAATATTCTGAAGCTGATAAAAAACAATTCCATGGCCATAATAAAGCCAAACCAATCATTACAAAGGTGAAATATTGTAATTGATGAAGAGACAATTGGTAATAAGTATGGTTTTTAAAAGTTAAAGTCCAAATAATTCTATTTTTGGTAGGATTAGTGCTATCGGGATTAGATGAATGAAGTGATTCTGAGGATGACATGGTGGTTAAATTTGTTTCCGGATCGGTTGTCAAGTAAGTAGACGGAGAAGAGTCTATAGAGGACAGTAAAGGCTTGGTTTCATCCGCTGAAATCGTCATAAAAGGCAAAAAAGGCAATTGTAGTGGTTAAAGTGGCAATTGTTGATAACGTTGATTGCTGATAAGAATTTTTTGTGAGTAAAAATTTGGCGTTTGGAAAAATCCCAGCAACTTTATCACGTGGAAGAGCAAAGATGGGAATAAAGAACAGAGTTAATGAGTTTCTATTGCTGAATATGACTTGATTGGATGATTTTGGAGTATATATGATTAGTATCTCTTTTTTCAAGTTATTTGCGTAATTTAAAATGTCGCGATGTTGAAAAATTGATGGATCCATAAATAAATCGCCTTCTTCTCAAAATACAAACGGAGTTTTTACTTAGAACTATTAGTGTATTTTGTTATATCATTAAACTAACATTTATGAAAGATATATATTGACAAATTTTGTAGTATAATACATCACTGCTGTATGTAATAATCTTCTCAAAAATCAAAATTTTCAATTTGTTTGATATCTTAACTAGAAACTCTACTCATGATTAACTTGTTTGGAATTACATTATCCAATTTCTTCACTCTAACAACAAACTACAGCCATCATCATTCGTCTCAAATGATAAGGTCAATGGCTGCTATTGTAATCTCTAAATCAGTTTCCAATCACAGAAGCATTGATGACTAAAAATCTTTCAAATTCAATCACAAATGATAAAATGAACAATTTGACATATTGCAAATTGTCTTAACTCTTTCAACTTATCATTTCTTAGATGTCTATAGCCTGTTTTGATGTTTTCTTTTTCTTTTGGATCTAGGGAGGAATGTGTTCGTAGATGGATCTCTTATGGTTATCTTGGGATGAAAATCTTAGTGACTAAAAGCAATTAGAAAAAATTAGTTAAAGACAGAGTCTTGTATAGATAGACAAAACCCATTGTAGAACAATTTCTTGTTCTAGAGTCGACCAGGATAGAAAGAGTGCATACGAGCGAGCCAAAAGTTTCTAGAAGCTTACAAGTATACAATAGAAGCTTCAATAAACAAAATTGAAATTACAATTATTTATTAAATATATATAGCACCAAGGAATCAAAAAGCTAAAATCGAAAATACAGAGAAGAAGAAAAGACTAAAGCTCAGACATTATGTAGACAGATAAGTAGGGGGTTTGGTCATGGTTGGATTAGGAGCAGAATTGTAATAAGTTTGATTGGATACAGCATAGGGATCATTATTATTAGTATTAACATATGGTTGGGGAGGATATGGTTGTTGAGGATGTTGGTTGGCATATTGAGGTTCTCCAGCGGTCGGAGGATAATATTGCTGTTGAGCCATTGGTTGTTGCAATTGTTGATTTTGACCTCTTCTTCTTCTTCCAAAACATTTTCTGAAACAACAAAAGAATAAAGCAAAGAATACAAAGAAGGCCACACAACCCACCACTACACCTGCAATGCCTCCATTACTGATCCCACTGCATCGATAGCTGGTCTGGTAGAAGTTAGTAAGGTTAATTCAATTGCCTGGTTGGTGTGCCAGGGATCTTGTCAATTTAAATTTGGGACAATTACTGTAGAACGGGACAATAGAAACGATTGAAACGGCCCCAGATGAAATCAGATCATCCCAGACTAAAATACAAAGACTTTTAAAGCATCGACATTCAGACTTACTCCTCCAAAATTGTTAATATAATAGCCACAACGTCTCATATTCAACACCAACTTTGTAAGAAGAGCAAAGAGCAGAAGAAGAAGTCGGAATTGAAAATCAAGATTCTAATACGTAACTCATTGCATTAGGGCGCAATCTAAAAGGCTTGGAGATTGATATTCAGGGCGCATATATTGTATTAATAATCAATTAATGGTTATATTAATATCTAGAAGGATTAATGATATTGTATACTGTTGACTGAGTATTCATTGGATCATGGCTTTAGTGGATTATACTATATTCATTCTTTTTTCACAAAACTAGGTGCAAGTTTTCTCCTTGCATGAATGTGTATCAGGAAAAATTTCAGTATTTCTAAGACATGAGGTATAAAATCAACAATTAGGAAACTGAGGCATTTATTCGTTATTCAGCTATGATTTGGCTCAGTTTTAAACGACATTTTTTCATATGGTATTTATATTTCTTGGAAATGTACATTTCCTTTTATTTTTTTTTTTTTTTCTAGAAGTCTCTAAAAAACAACGCTGTTGTTTCGTATTATTGAGACATTTCATCAATAGACGGAACTTCGGAATGTTTGTGAACAAAAAACGTTTTTCCTGTTATTTCAGGTATCAATGATTATTGCATTAATGCAACTTGAAGAAATAAATTAACTTTGTTTTTTCTCATGAAAGTCAGATTTGTTAAAAGTTAAAGTGTAAGCTACTCAGACTCACCTAATTGAATTCAAGTTTGAACATTAACGAGTATAATTATTTTAGTGTAATGTTAAAAAATCGTATATTAATCAATCTAAAGTATGATAATTGCTTTGAGTAAACAATTTAAGTATTATGAGTCAAACAAATTTCCTAACTGAAGTCAGTCAAGACCTTGTGACCTCTCAAAGCACCCTCATTTACTCTGTTAGTTCTGTTCCTAATAATCTTTTCAATAGTTGATAATTTGTTGCTATCTAACAAATTTTTGTGGTGTAAAGGTGTGGTGTCAAGATGTAATGTCAAACTTAATCACGTGCATCTTATTTTTTGCCACTTTTTTTCTTTGTAAAGAGAAACAAAACATTAGAAAGAAGAGAAGAGAAAAATATTTGATAATAATCATCATTAAAGAGATAGGAAACAAATAGAAGAGATTTTGAAAACTCAAAATAACCAATAATAATTATTTAAAGATGGATCCAGGCTCAGTGCTTGAGCAATATACTACCTCATTAAGTAATTTACCAACAGAATTAACATTCTTATTAAATGAATTACGAGAAAAAGATTTACAATTTTATGATCATCGAAAAAAATTACAACAATATGATTCTCAAATCCATAAATTCATTAAACAAAATGGCTCATTAGCCAGTAATCCTAAAGAAGCACAGTTATATCCTAAAATTAGGGCATTATTTGATAAATGTGAACAAATTCAAAAAGAAAAATGTAAACTTGCAAATACCACCTTATATTTTGTTAGTAAATATCTAACTCATCTTGATAATGACGTTAGAATTTTAGAAAAAGACGGTTTATTACAATTATTGGATGATAATATGGATTTATTATTAGATAGTGATTATAATAATTACCAAGATTTAGATTCAGATACTTTATTAAATTCAGTGAATGAAAATACAATCAAAAGTTCCAATAATAATCATAAAAGAAGTCAATCAAGAAAATCCAATACTCATAGTGTTAGACCAACTTTATCAATTAATAGTAGTCAAAAAAATTCTCAAAAAAACTCAGTAACTCCTGGTCCATTAAGTCAAAACGTTCAAGTTAAAGTGAAAACTGAAAATGATTCGGTGGCCGATATTAGTTATTTACACCATAGTCCAGCAGTTAATAAAGAAACTAATAATTCCATCACAAATACTCCAACAAAAGGAGATGGAGAGGATCAAACTTTGTATTGTTTTTGTCGTCAAGTTTCTTTTGGTGATATGATTGCCTGTGATAATGGTAAATGTCGTTATGAATGGTTTCATTATAAGTGTGTGGGATTAACTGCTGAACCAGTAGGAAAATGGTATTGTAGTGATTGTTTGAAAAGGATGGAAAATAATAAAAAAAAGAAAAAAAAAAATTAGTTGTATAGTTATGGTAATAAGAGGTTTTATTCTGGAATCATATTGTAAATAAGTTAGTTATTACTTGTAAGTTACAAGTTGATATATGATTCAAACGAAAATTTTGACGATAACGAAAATGTAGCAATTATATTCTACTAATCAACGCACCGAACTACCTATCAACAACTGTAAAAGGTCAAATGAGTCAATCTTATGATAAATTTAGTATTAATAGTAATTAATATGATAACAATTCAACTTCTTTGAAAAATCCAAACCTCAACTAAACCTCCAAAAAAAACAAAAAAAAGTAAACGCGAAACGCCAAAAAAATCCGAAATTTCAAAACAACCAAAACATCCATATCATGTCTCACGATCAGTACTTGGAAACTATCTTGGGCAAGGATGTCTTTGCGGAGATCAAGTCTTCCAAGGTGCTATTAGTAGGTGCTGGAGGAATTGGCTGTGAGTTATTGAAAGATTTGGTGTTGATGGGATATGGAGAAATTCATATTGTTGATCTTGATACCATCGATCTTAGTAACTTAAATAGGCAGTTCTTATTTCGTCAAAAAGATATCAAGAAACCCAAATCTAGCACTGCGGTGGCGGCAGTTGAGAATTTTAATGTTCATAATTCAAAAATGATTTCCTATACTGCAAATATTATGGATACGAAATTATTCCCTATCAATTGGTTTGATCAATTTAAATTCATCTTCAATGCTTTGGATAACATTGCTGCTAGAAGTTATGTCAATAAAATGGGATTATTTTTGAAAAAGACTATTGTTGAGAGTGGTACCACTGGATTTAATGGTCAAGTCACCCCAATTTTCCCTTATAATACCGAATGTTATGATTGTACCATTAAAGAAACCCCTAAAACTTATCCGGTTTGTACCATTAGATCCACTCCATCACAGCCAGTTCATTGTGTGCATTGGGCTAAGAATTTTTTATTTAGCCAATTATTTGAAAATGATGAAGATGATAATGAAGAATTAACTAGTAATTTTGAAACTGATAATGAAGAAGAAATTAAAAATATGAAAAATGAACAAAATGAGTTAAAAGAATTAAAGGATTTGATTACCAAAGATGAAGTGTTTTATGAAAAATTTATTGAAAAAATATTTATTAAAGATATTGAAAAATTATTAAAATTAGAAGAATTATGGAAAAGTAGAAAGAAACCAATTCCATTGAATTTGAAAGCATATAAAGAGAAAGTATCCAAATTAACCGATGAAGATGTTAAAAAAGGTCAAGAAACATGGCCAATTGAAAATTTCATTTATTTATTAATTAAAAGTATTAAATCCTTACAAAATCGAATCATCAACGAAAATGAAAAAATTATTGAATTTGATAAAGATGATGAAGATACTCTCGACTTTGTGGTCTCCACCACTAATATTAGATCATTCATATTTGATATTCCCTTAAAATCAAAATTTGCCATAAAACAAATTGCTGGTAATATTATACCTGCTATTGCTACCACTAATGCAATCATTTCAGGATTTTCAGCCCTTTGTTCATTATCTTTATTGAATGATACAAAATCAAAATTGATTTATACATTCCAAGACTCTACTAGATTTATTAGTAGTAGTGATTTATTTCCCAAAAATCCCAATTGTAAATCCTGTTCAATTCCAAGAGATATTATCAAAATCAATTTGAGTGATAAATCAATAGTGTTAAATTATTTGATTGAATCAATTTTGGAAAATTTTAATTATGATGATGAAGAGATTTCTATCATTTTAGGTAAAGATAAATTGCTATATGATGTGGAATTTGATGATAATAAAAATTCCAGTCTTGAAAAACTTGGGTTCAAATACGGAGAAATCATTACAATTATTGATGAGAATGATAAATATAGTAACATTGAACTATACATTGAAGAATTAAAAGATGGGAAAATTGAATTACCAAAAATTGATTTACCACTTGCTCCAATTAAAGAAGAATCAAAAGAAGATGATATAATTAAGAAAAATGATGATTTTGAAGCGGTTGAAGATGATGAAATTGTCATTGTTGATGAAGATGAGAATGATAAGAAACGTTCGTTGGAAATTGAGACTGGAACTCCATCTAAGAAGCAAAAAATTATATAATTAAGTAGTTAATATAATTACTTGTACGTTTATAATATTCACGTGCAATCTGTAATTTTTGAAAATTCCAAATAAAAAAAACTCCCCTAATAAACTCTTTGATAACCATGAAATTTTTCACTGTTTATTACTATTTCTTGTTGATTGTTCCTTTTCACTTCATGCTTCTTGCTTCCAATAGTATGTGTTGATGTTTAGTTGTTTTTTGAATATTTATTAACCTTAAAAGCTCAAGTTCTCCGTAAAGTGGTAACGGGGAACCTTTATAAAAGATTAATAAACCCCAGAGTTTCCTTACAAAATCGATTCTTTTTCAGCTGGTCAGGCTCATCATCATCATCTGGTAGCTCAAATGCTGGACCAAGTTATGGGAAATACAACGTGGCCGTGTCTTATAACTCCAAGACCCGAAAAGAAGAACTTGATCTAGACAAATACCCAGCTGGCGAGGACAATTATGTGTTGAAACAACGGGATAATGGAGACATAGTCATTGGAGTGGCGGATGGGGTGGGTGGGTGGTCAGAAACTGAAGGGTGTAATTCAGCAGACATAAGTAAAGAACTTTGCTCATCAATTTCTGATATTTTTAGTAAAAAAAATTATAACAATGATATAGTTGAGTTACTTGATTCTGCTTATCATGACGTTAAAGACATTAAGAAAGTTCGAGTTGGAGGCACGACAATTTGTTTTGGAATTGTTAACGCTGAAGAAAGTTCCTTGAAAGTTCTAAATGTTGGGGATTCTTGGTGTGGACAATTTAGAAATTTTAAATGTATCAAACAAACCAAATTCCAAACCTTGGGGTTCAATACTCCTTACCAATTATCGATTATCCCCAATGAGTATCGATTTTTATATGATGAAAGAACCAAAAAAATGAGAAAAATCGATTATATTGAAAAAATGGCCAAAGACGGTGACGTTTATGATTTCAAATTAAATAAAGATGATATTATAATCTTCGCAACTGATGGGGTAACGGATAATGTTATCCCTGAAGATATTGAGCTCTTTTTGAAAGATAAGTATCTGGAAGACAAAGAGTTCAATTTACAAAAATTTGCAGATTCCTTGGTTGCGGAAGTCACAAAATTAAGTAAAAATCATTTATATCCCAGTCCATTTAGTCAAGAAATGAGCGCGGTTTATAATAGAATGTTCTATGGTGGGAAACAAGATGATATTACAATCACTGTTTTACAAGTCAAATGATAAGATAAACACATTAATAATATATGATTAAAGAAAGTGACAAACTTGTGTAAATAACTAAATAACTTGAACTGGAGGAGGTAAAGAAATGAGTGAATTGGTTTTGAAATAGCTGCGTTGGTGATTGATTATATCAATCAAATCAACTGAATCATTATTGGCGAACAATTCAATTAGTAAATTGATTGAGATATTGATAATTTGATTATCTGATAATAACAATGATATTTCTTTTAAATTTTGAAAATTTTCTGGCTCGAAATTTAAAATTTTGAAATTCTCAAAATTATTAATATAATTAATATTCAATTGAACTAAATTACTCATTTTCAAGTAGCTAAAATCAACTTGTGATAAAAAAGGATTTGTAATTTGTAAAAAATTTAATCTTTGAAAATGCAAGTTTTTGAAAAAAATCAACGAATTCAAATGATCATCATTGATTTTTAATGATTCAATTTGATTATTGAAAGTTTTGATTAGTTTTAAGTTATTTAAATTGGTTGATAATGATCTTAAGATTTTTAATTTATTAATTGATAAATCAATATTCAAATTATAATTTTCAATTAACAACATATTATCAAATTCATTCAAGAAACACGATAGTTTTTGAGAATTCTGAAATGTATTTAAGCTATCAAATTCATTATTTAAGTAGATTCTTTTGATGTATTTTTTAAAATGAGTCAATTTGTAAATATCTTTGATGAAAATCGTTAATTTATCAGAATAATTATCCATGATCAATTGGAAATTAGGGAACAAACCAGCAATGTACTCATTAGTATGGTAACTGGGGATATTGTCAATGATATAAATGTTTTTAAAGAGAATGGTGTCAACTGCATCAATAAGGAAATCATCATTAGTAAACGATCTAAAACAGATCAACAGATCTTTATCTAAATCATTGAAGATCTTAACGAGGAGTTCAGTGGGAAGTTGATCCATTACTTAAAGTGCTTTGATATATAATATATGATTTTAAGAGATGAAATGAGAAGCCTCTCGACTGAATCGGGGGTTTCTCAATATTTATATAGCTAAGAATTAAGGGAGTGAGTGGTTTCATGTTTTTTCAGTTGTTGTTAAGAAATGTTAAGTTGCCAATTGACAGTTTGAAGCACAGGACATGAAAGTTGGGTATACACAGAGGATCACTTGAAATTCATTGGTTCAGGGCTGGTAGCAAGGAACTGAGGGACTTTTTTTGGATTGCATGTTAATAATTGGACACTACTCATGATAGATGACTATTTACAAAGTATTAAGTTGAATCATTTTAAATATATAGATATATAAGTTATTTTGATATAGACGTATCTAATGACGATCTCTTGATGGTTATTGTAGTCAAAAAACTTCTAGAATAAAGTGCCAGGGTATCGGTTAATCAGCCTCGTTAATTGACAATACATTTCATAATCAAATTGTCATTCATGCAAGATTCCTTAACTGTCAAAGTGCCATCGTAAAAGAAGTTTGTTCAAGTTGTAATCGTAATCGTTTTAATAAACTTCAATACTTGTATAAACTTCAGTATAGTATCAATGAAGCAATATTTTTATTCACTTGTAGAGACAATAATATTGTTGTTTAAAACACTATTTAAATTCACCGACTCATTTTAATTCTTTAATTGATGCTCTTTTCGGCAAAGAAAATTCTATTTTAAAAAAAGATCTCTTTTTCAATGTGTCAATTAAGGTGGTTTTACTTTTTTTGATTGTTTTTCCTGTTGCAGGTTTTTCCAATGGAAAAGACATCTCCGTTAATTTAACTCTTCTTGGAATCTTACAAGTTTGAAATTTAAAATTACATTAATTATATTACTTTTTACTTTCTTCGTCCTCTTCTTCTGTAACTCCAAAACTATGAACATTTTTCAAAAAATCAAAATAATCATCTAACAATTCCCCAACTCCATTCTTATCAGTTGCATAGAGGGCTTTAACTTGTGACTGAACTTTTATCAAACCATCTTCTTCAACTAATCCTTTAAGCGCTTGAATGGTCAAAATATCAAACTCTTTATACCATCTATGATTCCAGACTGCTAGTTTGACCGTAGCATCTAAAATCTTGGAATCCAAGGTTTGTAATCTTTTATGAATTTGATTTTGTGTTAATGGTTTTTTATTACCATTTGATAACTTTGGTGAACTTATTAAACCATTTTTGATTGATAAAGTATTTTGTAATGATTGCTTAATCAAATGTTTTTTTTCTTCTTGATAATAAATTAATAATTTTTTCGTTGATTTAACACTAAATCTACCACTTAATGCATTAACAAATGCTCCAGCAGCTTCTTTATAATTATGTAATCTATAAGCAATTGATCCTAATAATTCCCATTCAAGAGTGTTTTTCTTATATAATAATCTTTGAGATTGGAAATGAACAAATTCTGCTTGCCACATTTTAAATGCTCTTAAATCTTCATAAAGTAACATAAATAAATTATCAAGCCATCTTTCACATAATCTTTTCTTTTTAAAAGCCTGAAGATTTGTATTATTAATATTATTGATTTGTTCTTGTTGAATTTCTGGAGATTTGATTGATTCATTATCTTCACCATTAATTGGTTTGGATTTATCTTTTCTATATTCTTCTTCCATAACAAAGACTTTAGCTCTATACTTTAATAATTGTTCCCAACCAGTTCTTTGAACAATCTCTGTTAACAATTCATAAGCTTTGGCAAAAGTCGATTTCAAATTAGCAGCGGGTAAATTTAATAACGATTGATCAATTGATTCATGTTCAGCCGCAACATCTTGAGAATTTAATGAACTAACTTCATCTAATGTAACATCAATTGGTAATGGTAAATGTAAAGATTCTTGTGTAACTCCCACCACTCTTCTTAAATAAAATTTATCTCTATGAGGAATCATTGGACACGAATTAAGTGTTAATAAGGCATTTTCAAAATCTCCAATTATAGTATAAACTTTGACCAAATAACTCCATGGTTTAAATTCTGATGGTGAGGATTTAACTGCTTGAGTAGCACAAGCTAAAGCAAATTCATATTGCTCTTTTTCAATACAATATTCTGTTTGTAACATTAATAAATTAGCATCTCTTGGTCTTTCTTTAACTGCTTCATATAAAATTCTAATGGCTTGAACTTCATGATCTTTCATGAAATTAACTTTTGCAGTTAAGGCAATCACTGATTCATCAACTGATTTTAATCTATCTAATATCTGAAGTCCATAATCATATTCATTAGTTAATTCCAAAGTTTTCAAAAAACAATCAGTCAAATAATTAGAAACTAAAGTAGGGATTTGAACATCAACATCACAACCTAATCTTGGACCTTCTAAAAATAATAATTCATAAGAGTTTAAAAATTGTCTTGCTAATTCAACCGTTGGGAAAGGATTTAAATTTCTGCATTCTGCAACTGGATTAACATCTTCTTCTTCATTTGAACAACTTAATAAAGATCTCATTGTCGCACTAACAAAAGTCTCAATCCAAATTCTATCAGTTTCTTGAACTGGCTCACCTCTAGCATCCACAACCAAAGTTTCCACTTTCCCTGGAATATGAACGGTTACTCTAACATCAACTTTTGAAAAAGCATTATATACACAATAAGTTGCTTGTTGAACTTTCCAATGTTTTGGTCTACCAAACCAAACTTGCGGAGTTCCTCCAATCACATTAGCCAATTGATTTAAATGAGCAGCAATTGAAGAAGATGAAGTGGTATCAACCCCAGTATAATATAAAAATGTACTAATTGTTTGTTGTTTCTGATTAGCGTTATGTTTCAATAGATTAACAAGATCGGGAGGGCCTAAATCAGGAAAGTTTCTAATCTTATCGGTTCTTTCTTTAATACAATATCCATGTTCAGTCTCTTTAACTCTTCAATTGTTAGTATTTGATCTGATCTGGAGATTTTCAATATGTAAAAGATAATTATTGAAAATAAAAACATTTAACAACGTTCAAAATTGTTTTCCGAAAATCATGATATAAAAACATACTCTGGAATGGAACCTTGGGTGAAGACCACCATTTTGTAGTAATTGGACCTTGTTAAGCTTGTATTTCAAACATTTTGTTTATTTATCTTGGAAAATTGATTTTTTAATGCCACGTTAGGGGGTCACCCGGGTGAGAGCAAATGGTTGTGAAGCCCTGTAAAGAAGTAAGAGGGACATTTGTTAAATTTCCTTGCTTTTGATATATGCGTCTTTATGCAAGTATCATGCCATTTGATTTAGACACCTTTGCGAAAATAAATAATTACAAACAATCAGACTCTTAATTGACTTAAAAAGGGAGAACCTTTTAATTGTTCTTTTTTTCTTCTCATAATTATCAATACCTATACATATGGCAATTATCAAACGTGGATTTTTGCTCTAGAAACGAGAAAACCTGTTCAATTGAAATTTATTAATTGCGAATTATTAAAAAATCTCAATAAATTTGAGGAAGATGGAGCTTACACAAAGAATTGCAAAGGTTGTAACTTCACAATGAAGTTTCCAGAAAAGACTTGATTAAAATCTGATCACTTCCTTTCCCAATACTCAAAAATATGCCCTTCGTGTCATAAAAGCAAGCCTGTTGATAGTGATACTTTCAAAAGGACTGTTGAAGTTAATCTTGAAAAATTTTGTGATGCTTATTTATTAGTAATAGAGATTGATGATCTAACTGGTTTAGGCGAATTTTAAGGTCAAATTAAGAATCACGAGTCATCGAAAAAAGGTAGCAAACTCATCGTGAAACTTCTTTTTACTTCAATTATAATAGAGAGCAAGGATTCATGACTCCAGTTGTACTAATTGATGACCTTACGAAGTCTTTTCGATTTGATTATAATAACTATAACAAATCTGCTAAAAATCATGATGCTAAGATGCATTTTGAAGAAGAAGAAGATGGAGATGAATCAAATGACTCAATTCAATGAATTTGACTGGAAATTAAAAAGTTCAATTGCAAATCTTGTAATTTGTTGTTGGGTGAATTTTCAATTTGAATGACACTCAGTGACATTATGTGAGCTTAAATTACTGATAATCAAATCAACCCTCGTTTTTTTTTTGAGTTTAAAAGGAATTATAACTACTCCGCCCCATTCATTGACTTCACTGAATCTGTTGATCTACTGGGATTTATTTAGTCTTGTATACTTAAAACAACCAGATCAACAAACTACGAATGTACAAGTTTTCAGTAACCATCAAACAACAACTGTTTCAACTTTGAAGAACTTGGATTATTAGAATAGGATAAAAATATAATTGATCAATTAAGAGATAATCATAGTAATCAAAATAGAAGCTCACGAGTTTAAGAGTGTCGAATTATCATCAATAATAACTCTTACTTCCTAAAAGTGTTGGATGATTGAAGTTTTATCATTTGAGAAACTTTACGATAGAGTTCAAACGAGTTATTTTTATTACAAAGTGTTATCTTATACTATTTTATAGACATAAATGTTTTTTTTCCAACGCAAAAAATTTAGTTATAGTTTAAATATTACATGATTAAAATAAAAATTTTAAGGTATGTTGGGTCATTAACTTGTAAACTATAGCTTATCCAACATCAGTACTCTAGCTTCTCTACCACCATCACCTTTCAAACTTGTGAAGAAAGGCCATTTTGTGAAATCCACTTTTTTCATAACTTTAGCTTCAATTAATCCCAAACTAACTGGTCCAAAATCGTTACTATCAATACTATGAAAATTATTATCCCCCTCCAACCAAAAATGATTTCTAGGAACTTTTATCATGTTTTGTTTACCGTGTAATGGTTTAATGGTATCACCAGGAAGTCCTTTCACTCGTTTAATCAAAAATCGTTCAGGATCGAGTGGCGATCGAAGGTAAACAACATCATTTATTTGCAACGTCTTCGGATCATCTTTAGCTAATAATGGGGTTTTGTCTATTAGAACTCTAGTGGTTTGTCCCGTAAATTCATTAATCGCTGGTGCCATGGATGAGCCACGAACTGTGGTGAACTGATAAGTATGCTCAGCAAACAATAACATAACGGGGACATTGAGCAAGACGAGCTTAAAGCCGTCAGAGATGACAAATTTCCTTGAAAAACTCATTGAAGAGTATATCTTAATGGCAAAAGGTTCTGAAAAGTTGCTAAAATAATTTCAACTCCAATTTTGTAAAATCTGCGGTTAAGCAACCCGCATTCTGTCAAACTTGAATGGTAAAGTCTCTAAATTCTTTACAAATTGTGGTTTTATTGAATAATAAATAAAAAAAAGAAACTGATATAAAATAAAAACCTCAAATAGTTTGTAAATTGATAAGCAAAACACTAAGAGAACTAATCACTATCCAATTCTTTAACGAGATCATTGATATCTTCATCAAAGTCACTATCACTCTCACTTTCTTCTATTTTTTTACTCTTCTTTGTTGGTTTTTCTTTTTCTTCTGAGACTTTTTCTTCGTCTTTATTGAATTTTGGTTTTTTGATTGGAGGTAATACCTTAGCATCAACAGGAATAGCTTCAATTTCTCTTAAGGTATTCATTTTTGTTCCTTCTGTTCTTCCAGCCAACTTGTCTAACTCGGCTTGAATCTTTGATTGATTAGCCATTAATATATTCCAAGACTCTTCAGTTAAAGATATTCCTTTTTTACCAGGACGAGTTTCTCCTGATTTATCCACGTAGAACTCTCTAATATCCACAAGATTGATTTTGTTGAATTGTCTAACACTAACTTGTTTCTTCTTTCCAAGATCAATCAGAAAATTATTTGCAAAAGAGTTAGTCGAATTATCCGATGATCCACTGTTGGATTTCTCCATTGAAGCATAGTTTCTTTTGAAAGTTTTAGCATAAGCCATTTTGAATAATTGAAGATTGCAAAGTGAAAAATTAACAACAAGAATCAATCTGGAACAATTATAAGCTAATACAACAGATTATAACCCCTTTTTAGTCGTTAATTTTGTAAATATAACAACAATTCAATGTCAAAAAAGTCTTAAAATTCCACTCATGAGTTTTTTGGCTGTAAAATGATGGCGCAGGGTAATCCCGTGACCTGATTTTTTTCAACACTCAAAAAAATCTCTGAAATTTTTCAAATTCAAAATCAAAATCAGAAATTGATTAAAGCTATATAAGTTCAATAATATCAAAACCATGTCTAGTATCTTTGCTTCAAGCAAAGTTTTACACTTGGCCCGGGCTGCTTTGATTTCCAGCAATCTTTTGAAACTAAATAATCATGTTTTGAACCCCTTTACCACTTCATTTTTAACTAATTCACAAACTCAACAAGTTCGTAATTCTACAAAAAAAGCTGCCGGTTCAAAAACTCATATGAAAGACTCTGCTGGTAGAAGATTAGGCCCTAAAAAGTTGGAAGGTGCTTTAGTGGGTACAGGACAAATCCTTTATAGACAAAGAGGTACGAAAATTCATCCAGGAGAAAACACTGGGATTGGGAAAGATCATACAATTTTTGCTTTAGAACCAGGATACGTTAGGTATTATTTTGATCCTTTCCATCCAGGAAGAAAATTTGTGGGGGTAGCTTTAACAGAAGATTTAAGATTACCAAGTGATCATTGGAGTCCCAGACCTAGAAGATTTGGGTTTGTGGAAATTAAAAATGCCAATGATGCCGCTAAAGAAGAACAACATTTACAAAGAAAAGATTGGTTATTAAAGCAAAAATTGGATAAAGAAATTGCTGAAAGACAAGCGAAAAATGAAGTTAAAAAGCAGAGTTTTGGGGAAACTCTTGCTGGTTGGGAATTAAATGATAATATTGATTTGGCTACTGATAGACTTCTTCTAATTGAAAAATATCTTCGTAATGGTTTTAAAATTGATGAAGCAGAAAAACATGCTACTATTACTCAATTATATAATTATAAATTATCCCTCAAAAGAAACGAAATCGATGAAATTAAGTACGAAGAATTGAAAAAAGATTATTTAAATTTAAGTGAAAAACTTGATGCATCAGTTGATTTCAATTCTGATTATCAATTAGTTAAAAAAATATCTTTTGAAGAAAAAATCAATTTGAAAAACTCTTTAATTACAGAATTAAAATCATTGAACGAAAAATTACCATATACCAAAGAATCCAAATCCAAAATTTTTGAAAACATTGAAAACTCCAAAAGAATCGGAGTCATCAATAAATCAGAATTCATTCAACTCAAGAGAAAATTCTACAAACCAGTGTTACCAGAGACTTTTGAAACTTTGGAAAAACCGGAAAAGGGATCTGTTACTTATAAAAGATTTGATTATCAACTTAATAAAGTGGTTACCGTTATCAGATCCAAAAAAGCTTTTGCTTCCAATATTAAATAATCTTGTACATAATAATACATCATAAATGTTTTACAAATGATTGTAGATTACAAATATAAACATTAATTAAATAAAAATTGAGTTTTATGAACCATCGTTTAATATATCACTTCTTAAACTTGCTGCATCATCATCAAATTGAGCATCTTGAGCATTAAAATTATCATTATCATCTTCATCTTCTTCGCTACCAAATAATTCATCATCATCGTCTAAGAATACTCGATGCTCATCATTTAATGAAGAATATCTATTGGAATTCCTTAACGAAACTCTTCCCTTGACCAACTTTTTTGAAAAATTCACTAAACTTGAAAGAGCCATGAAACTCATTACTCCAAAATCTACCACTTTATTAACCACCATATCCGTACTGTTGTCTTCAACTCTGTCGGGAAAACCGAACCCTTCATTTTCTTCAAGACGAATGGCTCCTAATCTACTAAATCCACCATTTCTTTTAATGCCTTTATCATAAACAAACCAAGCAGCAAATATGAAAACTCCTAATGGAACAAAAATAACCATGAAAAGATTGAAACCAGAAAGTCCACTACCATGACGATTATTATATTGAGGTTCCTTACCAGGACAAGGTTTTGGTTCATAATGATCAAATTGCATTCCTCCAACACAAGTACTAAGAGGGATTTTTCTGTAACCAGTTGGTTCAAAATATTCAATAACATTTTCATTAACACAAACTTCTTTTGGATCTTTTGGTGTAAGACCCTTAATAAGTTTACAAGTTCCATCGTTACTTCTAGCAAAATTATAATCACACTCAAAATCTTTTCTGGTACAGGAACAATTTCTCAAAACTTTATAACCTTCATTCAACGGAGCAGCCCCGATAAAGCAGTCCAGATGATCATGCTTTCGACGTAAATAGCGAGCTTCGTGACCAAATAAACAATCATCTGCTAAGAAAGGATGCTTTGGAGTCCAATATTCAAAATCAACTGATAAAGAATCCAAATTATCAAGATCAAGTTCACATTGACGTGTAAAAACGTTATTAAAGTCAATGCCAAAAGATGAGGTATATTGTTCTCCATTATTGGACATTGGTTTAGTAAAAAGTATTAATCTAGTTGAAGTATCAGAAGGAATAGTAACCACGTCTTTAATTTCCACATCAATATCAGAAAATTTATAACTTGACCAAGATTCTCCTTCATTTAATGAGTAAAGGAATTTTGAGGTTGGATTATTTTGATCAATTAATAATAAAATGGAACCTTGATCACCAAATTCCCAACTCATTGGTTTTTTATGAATTTCCTTCCAAGTGATTCCCGCATCTCTAGTTAAAAAAGTTGAAGCATCTTTAACATCTCCTAGATATTCGCCAACATTACCAATTCCAATCAACATCCCAGTTGCAGATCCTGATGAATAAGTATCTCTATAATCAATTCTTTCGGTGAAACCGTGTAAATTAAGTGAACATTTAGCAAGTGATTGACCATCTTTGATACATTGATAAGCTTTACCTTCACTATCAACCGCTGGTGGGGTTAAATAATCCCATTCTGCGGCGTCATTATGAGTAATTTTGGTTTTTAATTTTTTAGCTTCATGTTTTTCAGCTACTTCATTATGATTATGAACCACGTTAATAATGGCAACTCCTTCAATTCCCTCAATTTTTTCAAAATCCACAAATCCTATCGCATCACGATTAACATAATCTTCAGAAATTACATAAGAAGTACCATTAGAATTAGATTTAAGAATTGAACCATATTCAGCATCTCTAACATTATTAGTAGTAACATGTAAATAAACAGATTTTGAATTGGACTTAATAATAGTATAAGCTTGTTCAAGTCCCACTTCAAAGTCATGCGGGAATTTAGCATGAGCCCAAGTTACTCCATCCATAGTAGTCAAAGATTTTAGATATTCATTGTCACCAATGATTTCTGCAACCACAATAAAATCATCATCTGGAGCAATCCCCACCGTTTTTTCAAAGGCCGTAACAATTTCATTAGAATCTTGAAAATTTTTGAAAGATGTAAGAATTTTCACCGATTTATCAGGATTCAATTGTTCACAGAGTACAAAGTTATCATCAGTATGGAATCTAGCCCCTGAAAAATCACAAGCACGAGCATTTCCCAACATTACAACCCATTTTTCCCCACCATTTTCTGTATAGTAGGCAGTGGATTTACATTCAGGAGAGTTTCTGTTCTTGGAACAAGCAGGAGTTTCTCCTATATAGATCAATTTTTCAGTGTTACTTGGATGGAAAAAAATTGGAACAAATCCAAATTGATTAACCGTACTAGGAACATCCACTCTTCTAAAACTTTGTGCTCTATCAGTTGAAACATAAATGGCATTAGTAGGAGTAAGAAGCACAATATGATCACCATTAAATTGATTTTCCATAAGGGCAATAACCTCCAAATCATCGACTGAAGCCCAAAAGAAATCTCCACCACCATTATGAGAAATGTAGAGTCTTTTTCCAGTGGTTAAGACAAGAATAGTTTCATCTCTAACAAATTCAGGAGATTGCGTAAGATAAACATATTGTTGAATACCTCCTGGAAAACCATTTTGTGTAATTTTGATATCTGTTGATGAAGAATCTTCCAAAACATCTTTACATTTAAGATTATAATAATATTTATCATCTTTATAGTTGAACTTTGAGTTTTTTTCTTCGCAAGTATTACCAGGAATTTTGGTTAAAATCTCCAATTTAGTTTCAAGATTTGGATCTTCATTACAAATATAGCGGAAATATTTCAAATCTGGAACACATTCACCATTTTCATAATTGAAGCCTGACTGACATTCATAATCATTTTTAGAACAAACACACGGTTTATCTGTTGGTTCAACATCTTTATATAGTTGATTAACAAAACATTTGGCATCTTGCTTTCTTCTTTGAAATTTCTCTTTATGACCCATGATACAAATTGCATCACTACTATCATCACTTTTACGTGCAATGTATTCTTCCATATCTCCTGATCCACAAGTTTTTCCACCAAAAAAATTTGAAAAATCCATGGCAAAGATATGGAATTTATTTTGAATTATTTCAAGATCATTAGAACTATCTCCCATGGTGAAACCAGAGAATACGAATTTCTGGGATGATCCATCAATAGTGGTGGTTAATAATGAAGGTAATACTTTTTCATCGAAATGTCCAGTTTCCCAAGTTTTCCCTTGATCAACTGAATAATGATAAACTGAACGATCAGTGTTTTTCCCCAAATTACTTCTAGTAAAATATGGAACGGCCACAATAATATTACCTTGATCACCCATTGAAAACACACAAGGTTCATCAAGTGCTACTGACCAAGTATAACCTCCATCTCTAGAGACCCAAGTAGATAATTTGTCAAACTCCATTACTTGGGTACTTGCCACTGATCCAACCCCTAATAAAATTCCCGGGGTTGGCCCACTTTCAAAATTACCATCACCAGTCATTTCTATTGCATTAAGTAGATTCAAATGACAATTATCAGCATTTTCACAGTAAGTTTTAGTTTTAGAGTTTGCATCAACTTCATATTTCAAATACTGCCATGAACGACCATCATCAAAAGTAATCATTGATTTAACTTCTGGGAAAAAATTGTATCCAGCTTGAGTGCTAATAATATTACCTATCCAGACACCATCTAACTCAGAAATTTTTTCTACTGAATGGAATCCTCCGAAATCTGATCCTTCTGAAAGATGATCCATTTTTCTAAAAGTAACACCGTCAGAATCTGAAACAAATAAGTCAGAAATAACAGTTGATAGATGTTCAGAGATTTTTTTCTTCAAACCCCAAACCAGAACATAAAGTGAATGTTCATTTGATGGTAAAATAATAAAACTCTCAGATTTTAAATCACCAGGGAAATGAGCTTTTTTGAAATTGAGTCCATCCTTTGAAACAAATAAATTGATATAAGATTGATCAGAGTATCGATCAGAAAAGGCCTTGATAACAATAAATGATTGGACCACATCCACATCATAAACTAAGGCATCTCCAAGTCCATCACTAGTCAATCGTTCAAAAGATTTGAAATAATCAGTGGAGGATAAAACGTTTGTAGCTTTGATTCTTCCCTTTCCATCATAAAAATTGGTGATACATAAGATATGATTATCATTATGGTCGGTATCTTTAGTGGCTTTATTAGAAGTAAAGGTACAAAATACCAAAGTGTCTAGATCTTTATTTTCGAGTTTTTTAGGAGAACTGGCAAATTCATCAGAAGTGTAATAATAATTTGGTTTGCAAGCAAAGATATTACTGCAATCAACTAGATTAATCAACACGTTTTTCCGATCACTGAAATTCTCTGTAACAAATATTTTGGGATTTGAGTCAGATTTGATATCAAGATTAAAAGATTTCCAAGTTTTACCCTTATCACTAGTGAAATATTGTATCTTTGATTCAGTAAATACAAATACTCGATCTTTATGATGGATATCGGAATGGATCGTTGAGATTTTTGCATTGTTAAATTGTTTGGTGATATCGGTCCAAGAGGCTCCATTATCATCACTTTTCCAAAGACGATTTTCGTTTAAATTGAGTAAAGTTGGAGAGTCATCAAAATAGACAATTCTAGTTGATCCATGATCAAAAGTGGTTTTGGAAATCTTAGGTTCGTTAACGGCGACAACCAGGCTAATTAACGACACAAAGAGCACTATCCAGCGTAGTAGGATCATTTTGAAATATAAATAGAAGAAGCAATGGCTGGTTGAAGATTGGTGTCTTGTACCATTTGAAGGCTTGTTTGAGTTTTTTGTTTGGAAAACCGCTGGTTTGAGGCCCAGGGAACAAGGTGGCAAAGGGGCCCGTGAGCGAATGTAATCAGTGTTTGAACCACAAAAAGACAAAACTTTGTCAGTGTTTAACAATAATTAATGAGTGAAAAACTTTTTGTAGCAATAAAAATGATATTAATTATAATTAGTGTGTTTTTCACGTATTTTGATAGCCATAACGGTCTTTTTGTGAAGGATTACATTAACAATATATTCAATATTTACATTAAAAATTCCAAGAGCTTGAGGTGTTTTTATTGAAAGATAAAATTGGTAATATTGCCCATTGAACTATAAGAATTGCTTCTTTTTAGCTTGCTATCACCGTTTCAGACCATAAAACTTGACTTTCGATAGAGAAAAACAAATTTCATTCATTGAGCACCAATTCACCATTAATTGAAATAATTCAAATTTTCTCGTCTCTTCTAAACATTTACTAAATCTTTATGACAAACAGGAGTTCCTTTTTCCTCGGAGATATTCCTGCTTCATTTCTCTTTCTCTTTTGCACCAAATCGACATTAAACACTATTGTGATGCTTATGTCCTCCTCTTTTAACAAATACCAACTATGAATAATACAACTCAATGTTGGTTCCATCGTGTAACTCATAGTCGTCCAAAGTAATTTGGTCTTTGAATATCCTGTAGCCTTTCTTCAAGACAATCTTCTCAGCAGAAGTACCAATTTGCAAGGACAAAAGCTTCTTGAAGTCACCCACTGTGTCCTCTGGAAGGCATTTGACCTTGATCCTTTTCCCTAATCTGTCGTTGCAAATGATCTCTATCATTGAGAGACTGTTTATTATTGTTTATTAAAATCAGTTACTTTGCTAAATTATTCGATTCCAGTTTTCAAATTACAGGAAAAAAACCAAAGATCCACAACCTTGGCACATCGCCAACAAAATTTTTCAGTAATTGTCAATAACTCACTTTTCAGCAATTTCCTCTACTTCAAGTTGTCTGGCTTTGGTGTCGAAAACTTATGAATCGAGTGATTGTCCCTAGCAGCTTTCTCTCCTTGCGATTCTCAAAAAATGTCGATCTTGCTCATTGATTCTTATGATTCATTCACCCATAATCTTCGAGACCTTATTCAAACTTCCTTACCTTCCGACATCAAAATTCACACTATTTACAATGACTCTGTTTCTGGTGATGAAAACACTATAACAAAACACCTTGCCACTTTGCAAAACAATTATCAATGCATCATTATTGGTCCAGGTCCCGGCGACCCCAACCAACCCGAAAACTTGGGAATTATCAGCCCAATTCTAAAACACTGCACTAATGTCCCCATTCTAGGAATTTGTCTAGGGTTTCAAGCCATGGGAATGCTTAGTGGAGCAAAAGTTGAAAGATTAGAAAATGTTAAACATGGACAAATTTCTTCAATTTGTATACTTGAAGAAGATCCACTCTTGAAATTTTTTCAAAATGGTTATAATAGTGTCAGATACCATTCATTACATACTACTGATTACAAAAACTCTGAGTTGATCCCATTGGCTGTTACTGAAGATGATGAAAAAATTTTAATGGCCGGAAGACATGTCAAATATCCATATTTCGGAGTTCAATATCATCCAGAATCAATTTATTCAGATCATGGAGACTTATTGATTAAGAATTTTTTTCAAAATATTGTAGTCCCATTTAATGAAAAATATCCAAAACAATTAGTGATTGACAGTTTAGAACCATATTATGTCAATTCTCAACTTCGTTTAGGAGATCATGTTTATCCTAATGCTAAAGATTTTGTCATTCCTAAATCATTTTGGCATAGAGAATTTAATGAATCTTCTATTAACTATAACCAAATAAGTTATACTACTAAAAAAGATTTGGGGATCAATATCATTGAATCTTTAAAGGGTAAAGATATGGAGCATTTTCTACTCAACTCATCAGCAGATCCTAAGACACATTCTATAATAGGATTTCTTGAATCCTCCAAAACACTTGAAATTTCCTGGTCTTTGAACTGTCCTAAAGCCATTGAATTGAATCTTTGGAAAAGTGAAACTGTCCAGACAGTTAATGGAGAAATTTGGAGTTTTTTGCAAGAATTAATGAGTCAACATCATCTTCTTAACTCTCCAATTGTCAAACGACTAAATTTACCGTTCATTGGGGGTCTCATGGGGAGCATATCATACGAAAGTGGTCAATACATTGATACGAGTCTTGCAGCAAAGAGAAAAAATCATAAAATTCCTGATATTAAAATGGCATTTATTGAAAAATCTGTCATCGTGGACGAAGTTAATAATGTTATCACCATCATTAGTTTAAATGATCAGTCTTGGGTTGATGAAACTACAACAATTATTGAAAATATCTTAAAGCAAGAATCAATCAAACTTCCATCCAAAGTTTCAGAAATTTATCAACATGAGCAAAGTAATGAAAAAGTGAATATAACCCTTCCTAAAAAGGAGACATATTATCAACAATTTCATAAATGTCAATATCATTTACACTCAGGAGACTCCTACGAACTTTGTCTTTGTTGTCTTACCCAGATTGAGTTCCCTGAGCTGGTGGCATCATGGGAATTATTCAAATTAGTTAACTCCAAAAATCCCGCCCCATTTGCTGGTTATATGCCATTTAAAGATTTATGCTTGATCAGCTCTTCTCCAGAACGATTTTTCAGCTGGAAAAATGATTATTATAAAGATTCTGATAATTTTGATTTTAATAAAAAAGGCCAACTTCGACCAATAAAGGGAACCGTCAAGAAAACCCCTACTTTGACTTATGGTCAAGTGGAAAATATACTTCATTCTCCCAAAGAATTGGGAGAAAATTTGATGATTGTGGATCTTATTCGTCATGATCTTTATAGTCATTGTCTGCAAACTCTTTGTCCTAGCCTTGCAACAGTATCCAATGTCAATGTTTCCAAATTAATGCAGATTGAAGAATATCAAACGGTTTATCAATTGGTTTCTGTCATTGAATGTGATATTACTAGTTCTGATCAATATGAAGTAGTCAAAGAGTCAAGAGGTTTTCAAATTCTTTCCACTTCACTCCCTCCAGGCTCAATGACCGGAGCTCCTAAAAAAAGATCAGTTTCTATACTTCAAGACCTTGAATCCTCCAATAGAGGTGTTTACTCTGGGGTATTTGGGTATTGGTCTCTTTGTGATCAAGGAGATTGGTCAGTGGTTATTAGATCAATATTCACTCATGATCCTACTTACAAGCATTGGACAATTGGAGCTGGAGGAGCCATTACTGTGTTAAGTACTGATAATGGAGAATGGGAAGAGATGTTGGTGAAATTGAGTAGCATTTTACAAATTTTTGATCAGTGTGAATAGAATTGTAAATAATACATGTTAAATTACAGCAAAGTGAAATTAAAAACTTTTTATTAGTGAAAAAAACGTAAATTATTTGTTAATATAATATAATGAATTGAAACCAAATGAATTATAATACATTAGCTGTTGAACTAGCAAATTTAAAAACAAAGAAATATTTCATAAATGACATTAACCAAAAAACATAATCATAGAAAATAATCAACATAAGCTTTTTTAAAATTATTATTACCATTATTCATCTTTTGTAATTCTTTTTCATTTTCCGGACTTTCATCAAACACATTGAAGTAACTATCAGTACTACTATAAACTTCCAATATACTGGCTTTATTACCACATCGATAACAGTAATTAGGAGCACTCCAAACCGTGGTTACTAGTCCATTAAAATAAATCTGATACCCTTCATTACACAATTGATGAGCTCTTAAAATCTTATTCATATTATTCAAAATTAGAAACTTTTTGACCACTCCTACTCCAAAAGTATAACCAGCTCCTCTTGGAGATAATTGGAAATCAGTTTCTTCGTCATCTGGATCACTCCAAACGAGATCAGCCATTGGTCCTTCGTGAGGAATTTCTCTGAATCGATCAACTAACTTGATTTGATCAATATGATGAACATTAGGAGATAATCCTCCATGAACACAAAAAATTTCATTATTAATAACAACTGATAAAATTAAATAATCAAACATATCAGTAAAATAAGACCAAATCTCAGTTCCTTCTCCATATTTTCTTTGACATTCTGTGTAAAATCCATAATTTTGAGTGATTTGTCGTGATTCATGATTACCTCTAACAAGATTGATCCTTTGAGGATACCTTAATTTTAAACAAATTAATAAAGTGATAGTTTCTACCGAAAAAAGTCCTCTATCAACGTAATCTCCTAAAAACAAATAATTAGTATCTGGGGCAAAACCTCCTATCTTAAAAATCTCTATTAAATCATGGAATTGTCCGTGAATATCTCCAATAACCGTCACTGGGGTGTTAATATAAACCACATTTGATTCATTGATTAATAACTCTTTTAGTTTGGAACAAAGCGCTTGGACCGTGATTTCCGGTAGTAGCTGACGCTTATAAAGCATCCCAATACATTTGTCGAGATTATAATTGGCTCCCTCGAGATTGCTATCCATGTTTATTGCTTCAACTCTTTCAATTAAAAGTTGGTGATGTTCAAATCTTAAAAAAATTGAACTAAAAAACGACCACGTGGACTGTTCATAAAGCACAATTTTTCAACATGAATCACTTAAAAATCTCTACAGTTTTCTAATAATATACATATCTATCATATAATTTAGTATCAATATAAAGTAAACGAATAATTACAGCAATAAAACTATGGGAAAAAAAAAACAGAACTAAAATTGGTAGGCCCGCTACCTTTTTAA
>JBAKFZ010000094.1:0-45023 GCA_037355385.1 Saccharomycopsis sp. FM-2023a
CCCGGTCAGGTCGTCCCTGACCGGGACTTTCGCATTCCCGGCCCGGGCTCTCCTCCAGGCGGCGCCTTCTATTAATGTCCCATGTAAAAATGTAGTCAAATTTTAGGTCGATTTCTTTCTTCACATTTCTGAACCGCATCTTCCCAGTCAACTTTGAGTACGAAATAAGTTTCACTAACCCCAATCAAAAATAATCCACATCCAATTCCAATCCAAAGTCCTATCAACTCAAGATTGAAATGATAACCTAAGACAATTGCCAAAGGGATAGCAAAGAAATCATATACGATAAAATTAATAACCCCTCCAATATACGGCATACCTTGTCCACGTAAAATTGAACCAGAAACTGTATTTAAAGCATCAAAAATTTGAATCATTGATACTAATGGTAAAACTTTAACGATCAATTCAATGACTTCTGGATCATTTGAATAAGCATTGGCAATTAAATGTCTTCCAAAATACAATAAAGAAGCATTAAAAATTCCTGCAATAAAAGCAGAAACAATTCCAATATTCATAACAATTTTGGCAGCAGAAATTCTTTTTGCTCCAATAAAATTAGCCACTCTGGTAGATGAAGCAATACCCACGGCAAAGGGTACAAAAAAAGTTAATGAAGCCACAGTAGAAATTGCTGATTGTGCAGCAAGAGCAGAAACTCCAAAAAAACTAGAAAATAAAGTAAGGATTTCCCATGATGAAGCTTCTAGAAATGTACAAACCACTCCGGCAAAACTAAATCTCAATAATTCTCCCCAACCATGAAAGGCTTCCCATTTGAATCCATCCCAACAATCAAGACCATCAATAACAGAAATATAACCTAACAATAGTAATGTCATGATCCAAAAATTTAATACGCAGGTAATGGCAATCCCACGGAAACCCAAAATTTCCACCAATACTTGAATTAATCCAATACTTAAAGGGGTCGCAATTAATAGAACTATGGTACTAGCATTAAAAATCCCTTGACATTGCAAAAACCTTTTGGCATTTTCAAAAATAATATAACCAGGACCAGCAACAATTAAAGTTCTTAAGAATGAAGTTGTTAATTGAACGAGTTCCTCAGTTTCTAAGACAAATCTGAAGAAAAACGCAGAATACCACCATAAAAGAGCAAACGGTAAAAAGATCACTAATGATAAAGCCACAGATCTTTGAGTGTATAATCCAACTTTTGTGATATTGCCAGAGCCATAAGCTTGAGGACATAAAATATCTAATGAAGTAGAAATCCCTTCAAAAATTGAAAAAGTAATGGTCGCCGTCATTGAAGCTAAAGAAACTGCTGATAATTCATTTTTTCCAAAAACTTTTGAGGCAGTAATGGTACATAATATTGTATAAGCTTGACTTAAACAAAAAGTAATTACCAAAGGAATGGTATTTTTCATAAAAATCTTGGATTCTGATCCAAGGGTCACTTTTTCGTGAGCAAAATCTTCTTCTTCCTCTTCTTCAATTTCTTCTTCGTATAATCGTCCCTCAGTAATAACAATATCATTAATATTTGCATTTTCATTTTCATGATCCAAAACATTATTAACTGATCCATAATTTTGATAAGAATTTGACTGTTTCGAAATACTACTATTCCTGCTATTTTGTCTGCTTATTTTTAATCTTGACTTAGAAGTAATAGCATTATTCATACCATTTAAACTATTTTTCCTACTATGTTGATGATGATTGTTCTTTGGGGATGAGGCCAGCTCAGGGAAATATTGAACTGGTTTTAGACTATCATAGCTTGCTAACCTTCGAGTATCATCTTCATCCTCATCTTCATCCTCATTTTCTTTATTAATGGTCATTGTCCTTGTACTTCCAATGGTTTGAGCCAGGGCTCTTCTCTTATGTAAAATGAATTGTCTTTTGAAATCTGGATTTGACTGTACTTCATCAATATCAACAGGCAATGATTGGAAAGATAAGTCATCGTTATCGTAATCTCCATCATCAGAATCATAATGATCATGAGAAACTAAAGATAAAAAACTTCTTTGATCATCATTACCCCCATATTTGAAAATTGGGGTTTGAGTACTTGGAGGAATAAAGGTGGTCAAATACCGTTTTCTGATCCTCCCTCCGACACTAATATCGTTGTTGAAACAGTTTATTTGGGATAAAGTCCTAGACAAATACTGCAGCACCATGGTTTATGAATATTGATTAGTAAATTGTAAATGTGTATGTAAACGTAAACGTTGGAGAGAGAAAAAAAGGGCGTCAATAATGTTTTGTGATATAGTATAGTATAATAGTAGTGTATGTGACAGACTGCCACTGATTTATGGAAAATGGATCCGAAAAAGATGTAGTACTAAGTAAGAGAAGCTTCCCAACTTTTTTGACTTTTGCAAACACAAAAACTAAGCGATGAGCGGCTCACGATTCCAACGGTGGTCACGTTTTTTGCTTCCCTACAAAACTACTATTAA
Organism: Saccharomycopsis sp. FM-2023a; assembly: GCA_037355385.1. Taxonomy (NCBI): domain Eukaryota; kingdom Fungi; phylum Ascomycota; class Saccharomycetes; order Ascoideales; family Saccharomycopsidaceae; genus Saccharomycopsis; species Saccharomycopsis sp. FM-2023a. The sequence continues at coordinate 2,457 of JBAKFZ010000094.1, forward strand.
AATGGGCAATTTATATTGAGCAAAGGCAAACATTAGGGTCATTAAAAGATGGATTCGTAAATCCAAAGATTGAATCAAGGAGTTTTAAAAATATTGGGTTTTTTATCCGTCATGGTCAACCTATTAGTGTTTCTTGATAATGAAGTAGTTGTTGTTCCTGTGGTATTAGCACTTGAACTGGTGGAAAAATCTCTTCTTAGCCCACTTAAACTTCTCATCATCATCAAGTCAGAAGTTCCGATTCCTGAAGTGGAAATTCCCAAAGATTTTCTTTTAACCGTTTGTAAAATTGTATGATCATGAGAAACCACATGAATTCCCCCAGTGGAATTATCTACCGGTTCCCCGTTATTAAATCTATAAGAGGAGGGACCCATAATTGATCTAGGACGATTGTTGGATTCTCCCTCATTGTCAGAGTTTTCTGGATTCATAGGATCATTATTCAAATTGGATGAATGATTTTCTGATAAAAATTGTTTCAAATCCAAATCTTTCCAGCCTGGTTCTCTGCGTCGTTGACCATTGGGTAAATGAGCTTTCCAAGCGCCACTACCACCATTCAAACCAGAACCATTATTATTGTATTGACCATCTTCAGGATCATTTAAATCAGCATCGTGTATTTCCACATCGTCATGTTGCAAAACATCCCTCGTCCATTCTTGCATGTACACAATGTGATGAGGATAAGCCATATGAACATGCGAGTAGTCGGAGCCTCGAGACATAATCTTTTGTTTGATCTTTTACTTTATTTTGAAATGGATCTAGATCTCAACCCTGATTCAGTAAAAAGTTGTCTTTGGTGTCAAAACTCACAAATAAAAACAAAAACATTCATCACACGTGATTTAAATAACCCATTTTTAAAAAATTTTGAAATGAAGGCAAAAAGGCTCATCCCTTGAAAGCTCATCAGCAACCACAATTCAATGAATTTTCTCGTCTTTTCCGTACTTTTCACGCGATTCTTTAATCTTGTGATTGCTAAGAACGTGTTTGATATCGATTTGATCCAATTTGCCACAGGGGCACTTAGTCATTTACAAAGACCAATTATGGATTTGAGTGATAAAGAAGAATTAACTGAACAAGAAGAATTCTTACAAGCTTTTTCAACTTTTAATACTGGTCTTGTTTCTTTACGTCAAAATCATAAGGGCAATGATCAAATTCTGATTTTTACTTATTACTTGAGAGATAATTTTGATTATATTCATAATGATCAATTAAAAGATATCATAATTTTTATTCCCACTGATGACTCAATCAAACAATTAATTGCCAAACCTTGGGAATTTCCTTCTCATATTTCTCCTGAAATGGATGAGAAAACCGCAGATGAAGTATCAAAAAATAATGTTTTGAGTTTTGTTCAAAGTCATGTTGTTGATGTTTCAAATTCTGGTTATCAAATGCCAAATAGTGAAGTTGAAAGAATATTATTGAAATCCGTTAATAATGGAGAAGTAATTTTAAAATACAAAAATGATGTCTTTTCCGTAGTTGCAAAGGATGGTAAAAGTGCAGACATTCTATCAACTTCAGTTCAAAGATATGGTGAACAGTCAATTACTTTAGTGACAATTAAGGGATGTTTAGATTGGCCAGGAAAGAAACTCTAGAGGTTTATTTATTGGATGAACAATATTTTTTTTGTTGTTATTTTGGTTTTGGAATATAAGGATATGTGGTTGTTTTAATTTTCTATAGATTATACTCAATAATATGAAATTAATTAACTCTTTTGTAGTTTTTGATGCACTAAGTATGTACTTAGTACTAGTCTACAAATAGTTCATGAATGAAACAAAAATAGAATTAAAAATATAAGAAACCAAAAAGATCAAAACAATCAAAACTCACAAAATAAAGAAAAGCATCTTTTTCAGCAAAAATAAACCACATTAAAAATCAATTTTTTTAAGGGAAAATCAGTATTTTATTCTAACTAACTAACTACTTCATAAATAGATGATTAGAAAGTTAACTAAGTAAACACAAATCAATTAAGAATACAACAACTGGTATTCCTACTTTTTCTAACAGCCTTTCTAGTGATAATATTGAACGAACTAGCCAATTCATGAAACATTTCTTGAACGTTTTCTCCCGTTAATGCAGAAGATTCAAAATATCTTTTTGCATTAATTCTCTTTGCCAAATCACTACCTTGTTTACTTTCCACCAATCTTTTACCCGAGGCATGTAACTCATTGATTCTTTTTTGATCATGACGAAGATCCAGTTTACAGCCTACCAAATAAACTGGAACGTCTGGTAAATAAGAACGAACTTCTGAAATCCAAAGTCCCTCAATATTTTCATAACTATCATAATTATCAATGGCAAAGGCAATCAACACTACGTTGCAACCATCATAAGCAATGGGCCTTAATGCTTCATAATCTTCTTGACCAGCAGTATCGGTTAGATTGAATTCTATTTGCTTATTATCAGAAATCGTAATGGTTTTGGTACTCCCATTGTAAACGGTGGGGATATATTTAGGGTCGAACTTATCATATTGAAATCGATGAAATAAACACGTTTTTCCTACCGCACCGTCTCCCACAATTACTAACTTCTTTTTGATGGTTTCCATAGTTTCGGTTGTAGTGAATATGGATTCCTTGAAAAAAGAAAAGTTTCCGCTGTTATTATTTGTCTCTTTTATAATGCGCCCATACACCAAGTGAAGAAGGGTCCAAAGAATTTTGAAACATTATTAGCAAATTGGGTTTGACCGGGGTTTTCTAAAAGTCTGAAAAAGTAGAAGAATAAGAATGCCGAAAACTGGGTTGTTTTATATTGTTTCGAAGCTCGAGTAGGGTATTTTGAAGTTTATGTATGACAACCCATAATTATGGCTCATTAGTATTTTTTTGAAATTCAGGAGATAAGGATAGTTAAATTTTGAGGTGTTGCCAATAGTTAATAAGAGCTGATTACGATTCTTGCAAACGTGGTATGAGTATACACAAAATCATGATCAGTAATGAACGGAAAGAATAATATCAAACCCTATTTGAAGATTCTCAAAACTGGTGGTTAAACAGTTAATGATTGAAAAATGAAAAATGGCAGGAAGAATACAGGTCTTTGCTACGGGGTTAGTCTGTTAATTTAGGCAACTCTTTTATTTTTATGAGGCAGGTTTTAGTCAGGTTGCATTTTGATGGAATTTTCAACTCCTCGACACTTTTCTGATTGTTGATGTCTATTAATGTCAATACAGGGTCCTTACTTTTGAATTTTGTATGGAAATTGGAATTCTCAAAGTGAGCGTTGTTCAAATTCCAGAAGTAGTTTAAGAAGTATTCAAGGTTTTACAAATAATTCAAGATAATAAAGTATACTGAGTTTGTTCAATGTATTGAAGCTTACAAAAGTTTACTCAAAAATACAACTTTTACGTATTCTTTCTAGTGGAACTAGTAGTCTTCACTGCCATCATCAAATGGGAGTTGTTAAAAACTGTAACTTTTCAGAGCAGCCCCTATAATAGGAACCTTAAAATCAAATTCTCCACCAAATTGTCACACTGCAGAATAAAATTCAAAGATTCAAAAACAATTCAAAAATTTGAGAAATGTCCAAAACTAAACAAAAATGAGCAATCGAGACTTTATCTAACCAAACAATTTCTCGTAAATGTTTGTCGAGTGAAGTTATGTATATCATGTTTGATAGCAAATTAATAATTAAAAATTCCAACTTTCCTCAAGAAAACTTATCGAACGCTTTTTCATGTAAAAATCATAAACTATAAGGTCCTGGTTTTGAAAAGTGAGATCGTTTGCTATCAAAAACTTTTTTGATGCATTAAGACTAACTTAAAATGACAGAAATTGTCAGTTTCAATGAACTTAATATAACGGTGAGCTAATTCGTGGTTTCAATGATCATCATAATATTGTTGATCATACTATTATTGAAAATGATTTGGAAAGTGATTTGGATTTTTTGGTTGATTCAAGAAAATATCTTGGTAACGCTGCTGAATATTAAATTTTATTTTCTTCAAAACTAGTCATTAAGTGATTTACGAAGAAACTTGTAAAATGATGATGAAGAGTTTCTATTCAACTTGTATCACTAACAAACTAAAACACACTATTCGTTCAAGAAAGTAATGGTTGAAGTACATGGGAAGTGAAGAGTTATGATTGTTAATTTTCCACATTCCACAACAAAAGTCTTTCACTTCCAAGAACGGGAAAAGTCCAAAATTATCCTTTAAGGGTTTATCCGACTTCCCAATACGCTTATAGCCAATCAGGTATTATGATAATAATTTTTTCCAAACTTAAACAAAAACTGTACCATGCATTTAAGGACGCCTTATTATGCAATGCAAATTTGAATAATCTGATCACACTTTCAGTTGTGGAGTATTATAGGAATATCTGCTATAATAGGATGACAATGCGATAAGGAGGTAAAACCTGACAAAAATAATGGATTTTGGTGGATACTGTATTAAAATATCATAGTTATATGAGTAGTCGATCCCAAAAAAAGTAGCTCGACAAGTATCTTGGCTCATGAGCATCTTTAAATCTTGCATGTTGATATATTGAATTGAGATCATTGAGAATGCTCTTACTATTCGTATTTACGACTATAAAGCCTTTGTTTCATTTACAGGAAAATTGATGGTAGAATAAGCAGATTTTTTCCTGTACTCTTCAAAGTTACTAAAGATACAAAATATGTTGTTGTTTATGATACAAAGTTAGACAGACTCAAATGTAACCGAGAAAATTGTCGACAAAATCTGTCAATTTGACAAAATTAATTAACAACTCAAAACTTATTGTCTTTAATTATGCTACGAACACTTCTTAAGTATGTCATTCTCATGCTAACTCCTCAGTTGAGTCTTAAAATTGTAATATTTTTGGCATTGATTTTATTCGCTTTATTGAAGACCAGTTTTGGGTTATTCTTGTAATATTAGGATACTATTAGAATTCTATCAAACCGAACTAGTAATTATGGTAATAAATACTACAACTATTTCAAACAAGTTAACACATCTATATTAATAAATGGAAAAATTATAAATAAAACAACGACTTTAACAAAAACAATTTTAAAAACAAAGGTTAAGTAAAATTTTTTTCAAAATATCACAAACAAATAAAAAAAAAGGGATATGGAGTAGATTTAAGGTAAAGGGAAAAGAGAAACTTAACACCAAGCGTTATAGAGTCTCCAGTATAATGGTTTAGAAGCAATATAAGCTTTTTCTTCAGCAATTTCTTGTTTTAACAAGTCCATATCGACAACTTTTCTACCAGAATCTAAATCAATATTTTTCAAACCATTCCAGAAAACATAATCTCTTTTCCAAAGGATGTAACCAACGTAGAAAGCAAGGGCCACAGGAGCAGATAAGTAAGCACCAAAGAAAGATTCGGCATAACCACGACCATTACTTGGTCTTTCAAATGGCCAAACAGCAACCCAGAATTGAGCAGCAAGAACAAGAATGTAACCACCAAGTCCAAAGATTGAACCATAAATACCTGTTTGGGCAGTGAAAGTCAATTCATCAGTAGATCTACCTTGAGCTTTAAGAGCCAATCTGAAAATAATATGACAAGCACAAGCAGAACCCCAAGTGAAAACAGCAGAAAGACCAGAAATTGCCAACATCCAGTTAAAAACTTCATCTTGTTTGGAATAAGCACACAAGTAACATAATAAACCAATGATTAAAGTGAAAACAGTAGCAACGATTGGACGACCCTTTTTATCAATGTAAGCAAATAATTTTGGAGCCATACCTTGTTCAGCCATAGAGACTAAAGTTCTTGAACAACCAAAAGTAGAAGAGTTACCAACAGAAAGCACAGAGATTAAGATGACAACATTGAAAACAGAAGGCAAACCTTTGATACCAGCATTAGAAATGGAGATAACAAAAGGAGAAACTCTACCATAACCAGATCCACCTAATCTTTTATCAGTATATGGAACAAGTAAACCAACAAGTAAAAGAGAAACAACGTAGAAGATAGTGATTCTCCAGAAAACTTGTTTAGCAGCCTTTGGTAAAGATTTTCTTGGATTTGCAGTTTCAGCAGCAGCTAAAGCACATAATTCAGTACCAGAGAAAGCAAAAGCAGCAGTAACAAACACAGAACAAAGACCTTTGAAACCATGATGGAAAGCCCCTGGGTCATGCCAATACTTACCTCCAATATATTTATGATCTGGTCCACCACCAGCAGCTAAAATGATACCGAGAATAATATAGCCGACAACAGCAATGACTTTGATGGTAGAGAAAACGAATTCAGCTTCACCATAACCTCTAACCCCAAAGATATTGATAGCTACAATCAAAACCCAAAAAATTGTGACCCAAGCCGCAGGATTAATAGTTTCATTCCAATATCCAATAACTAAAGAAGCAACGACCAATTCAAAAGGTAACACAATCAACCATTGTAAAGCATAATTCCAACCCATAGCAAAACCCCATGCAGGACAAATAAATTGAGAATTATAAGTAGCAAAAGCACCAGAAACAGGGAAAGCAACGGCCAATTCACCCAAAGCTTGAATGGTGGTGAACATAAAACTACCAGTCAAGATATAAGCAATCAAGACACCGGCTGGACCACCGGTTTTTAAAGATTTACCTGAACCAACGAATAAACCAGTACCAATAGAACCTCCAATAGCAATCATTTGTAAATGACGATTTTTCAAGTTTTGTTGTAAAGGAGATTTGGCAGTTCTTTTGACAATCTTTTCTTGTTCAGTCAAACCTTCCATACCGGCCATATGATCTTCATCTCTTTTAAAAGAGTCCACGAAAGTAGCAAAGAAGCCATGAGGAGCAGAAGAGGATTCACCATGGTAAGGAGAAGTGTTGCCGACTTCCTGTTCGACTTCGATATCACTATTTGCCTTTTTGTCAGACATATTTATATAATTGATCTTTTTGATGAGAAGTAAGGAAGTCAAAAAGCCAAACAAATTAGAAATTTAGGGATGCTGGCACTATTTATATTGAAGAATGCAATTTAAATTCTGAACGAAGAAAGAGGGCCCCAATGCTGCAAGCCCATGCACCTATGCAGCATTGATAAGGCGCTGCCAACAATGCAAGATAAAGTACCAGCAAAAGGGCTCTTTCGCACTCAGTCCCACTCCCCGCCCCTTGATCTTCAAACCAGGATTTTGGCTGAATTGTTACTAATCATATTTTTAACAACACCACCAATCAATTTTATGGGTAAAACAATCGTGACAGACACCTACTAGAAAATAGTACGTAGGGTCAAGGCCTGTGGGAAGATTCAGTAAAATGCCTTTTGATCTTACCACCCAAGGGCTAAAACTGAATTCAGATTACGCATCCCAAATTCTGGATAAGATTCAGTTTGTAGGGCATCATGAGAATAAAAGTAAACCGTTCAATTTTAAGCTGGTCTTCTTATTCAAATACAGAAAGGTAGGAAACACACTACATTATCGTCATACATAACTAGTGAACCAAAATCTGACAATATATTTTCTTAATCTCTTTTAATTTGGGTTGCAAAATCATCACATGTCCCAAACGGTTTTAAGTATATTAGTTTCTGAAAATTGAAAACTCCCAAACGGATAGAATTGAGAAACCCTAAAATTTGACACTTTTCAAAACAAAGTTAAAGCACGGGTTCAGTCGAACTCGCCGTTTATTTCATGATAATCTCCTACAACATTCATCATGGTAATTTATTGCAGGGCAAACTCTTAAAAACCAAGGATATTTCTGACAATCCCATAAAAAAACAATTTCCCCCAAACAAAATCCTTCCTTCTGTGTCAATTCAATTAAGTTCAAACGGCATTCACTGTACAAAATGACGCCGCGTGTGTCCCGCCCTTATTGTCCCAGGCACGGGACCAGGGAGGGCGGTTCATGCCCTTATTGCAATCTCAGACCGTCCCAAGTCTCAGATTGTGTCAAATCCTTTATTCGATCAGCAATTTAATTTACCAACCGTATTTTTATTATAATCATTATAATAATAACTTTTAATGAAAATTCTCAAACACTTTGAATTGTAACAACTAGTTTAGAAACTACTATTATTGATGAAACTTGGGAGATGCATCTGAATGACCATCCAACTAAATTTGATACACATCCAAAGATTGTTATCTATATTCAGAAAAATTTTTTTTTTCAATCATATATTGCAAAGTAGAATTCTTGCTAACAAATTAATTTCGTACCAAATAATTCTGTACGACAAATCCTGACACCCGTAAACCCACTCACCCTTACCCCGGAAAGGGTCAGCATGCATCAACTGACTTTGAAGCATCGTTTTTTTTAAATAGTTAAAACGTAGAATCAGTGTCAAATGACATTGAAGCAGGAAAACTAACAGCTGAATATTGGTGAGGACTTATTATTTAACAAAAACTGGCTTGGTTATTTGTAAATAATAATTTGATCAAAAACATTTCTTTGCAAACGATTGTTCCTCTATATATTTGAACTGGGAATTACTTGACTCAAATAATTAGTCGCGAATTGCGTAGTCTCTGTTGTTTTTGAAGTTCGTGGAGTTTACGTTATTAGCTTTTTGTTTGAACATTGATCTTTAACTTTCCTATTCATTCACTGAGCTGTGCTTAATCATTTATCCACTTAAGGCTCTTTTTATAATAATTTTCTATTTCTAAATGAATTTCAGATTGTTATCGTCACTTTGATGACTATTTAAGTACGTAACTACGTAACGCTTTTTATTCCAGTTAGTTGCTTCTTAAAGAAATTTTTTGATTCAGACACTCATGCCTGATTTAAATCTTTTGTTATTAATGCAACCCAAGATTAATCGTGTTATTAGTTGGAAGAACACTCGTACTCCAAGTTTTGTTGAGCGTCAGGGGAAGCATAATGTTGGATTGTGAATCACATTTCATGATACCAGCGTGCGAAATTATAAAGCTTTCAACTGGTTGTGATGATTTTATAACTTTAAGGTCCAAAGACCGCGGAGGGATGTTTGATTAATAGTTAGTAAAAGATCTGATCCTTTTGTCATGTGGATTTATCCGTCATTTAAATTTTGCCATTCCGAGTACTATTACTATGGGATGTTGAAAATAAGTATTTGTTGTGATGAAATTACAAAGATAGTGAAATTTATGATCAAAAAGAAATCAGTGGTGGATTTACTTACTGATGGTATAGACTACTTATTTATAGATATTGAAATGAATACCCCATCGTTCTTAAATTCTGTCCATCCAATGTTGCAGGCAAAGATGGTCAATTACCCCCATTGCAAACGTTATTAGCGTTACTTCGTAAACAAGTTCGAGATATATCACCAAAACCTGATCTTCCTCAATTTGATTTTGAACATCGATTGCTGAAATTTGATCAATATTTCCAACAATCAATTACAGACATTTTTGATTAATGGCTAAGCTATATAATTATCGTGATATCACTGTCATTTTGACATTGTGGAAGATTTTCAGTTTTGTCTTTACTTTTTGGATACATCCTTAAATCTATTGGGTATTTTTTTGTAAGAACACAAATTTGAATTTGTTGTTTCGTTATTTATTCTGACCATCAATTCCAATCAGAGTTATTAGAACGTTTTTAATAATCTATTTGATTACAATTTTAGGGTATCCTTTCAAATGGAGATTCAGCCGGAAGAAATTTGAATGATGGGCTTCTGCGCAACGACAATGATTTGAGCCAATTCAAATTACTTCTGACAAAAGTGGCTTTGGAAAACTTAGGATCTAATAAAAATTATATCAGGATGATGCTAGATAAAAATCTAGTCATCAATGATATTTTCCAAATCTTTTAGAGCATGTTTTTAAATTTGAGGAAAAAAGTTGTAATGAGTACAACCAAAACACGATAAAAGCAGTAAATTCAATAACATCGGAATTATACTTGACATTATCGAGTGTTTACATCTCTAATTCACCATTCCAAAAGACAAAAGTTTTTGGTCTTTATCTAGATATAAGCTAGCGGAGAGCATTTTGAGAACGAAAATACAATACATCAAGTTTCTGATTATATTCACATTTACGAATTCGGGAAAATTTCATTTGGAAAATGCCCTTAAAAATACTGAAAATGATTTATCGGAATGCCTTAAAAGATTGAAGGAATGGTCAGATAATTAAAGTCAAGAAAGAAAGAAGATCTCTGATGACTATTCTCGAGCCATAGGGTGACAAAGAGAAGAACGAGAAATATCAAGAGCTTAGCAAGAGAAAGAGAAATAGTAGAGGAAAGGGCAATAGAAGAAAGAGAAGGGTAAATTAGTAAAATGTTGCTGGAGTATATGGAACAATTTTTTTTATACCAAATTGAATCTACAAATAATTGTAAAATTTATCTTTTTTTTTCTCATAAATTTTGACACAATTTCAGCAATGTTGCATCCGGATCCCATGAGCTGCCCTCGCAAAAGATTTTCAAAAGACAGAAAAATCCAGTTGCTCCATACAAAACCCCAAGTTCAGCTAACCAATAATGGATACTGACTAATCAAACCATGGATCCATTACTAGAGGGATCACTTTTGAGAATTTGACTTCCTTAATTCTCTCCAAACCTCATACTTTATTAAGTATTGTGTAAATAAAAATCTAATATTATAATTATGTTCTTGAAACTTCTAGGAAATTGAATACATCTTAAAATGGTTGTTAAAACATAATGGCAGAGAATTTGAAGAGAGCGAGCCCCAGAAAAGTTTCATGATAATCTTCGCGTTAATGTCCCCTTATGATGAAAAATACACCCAAACCAGCTTATATCCATTAAATCGATTCATTGAGAATCATCAAGTATAAAACCCCATTGTTGATCCCTTAAAAAAGAGATGTCATCAAGAAGAAGTAGCTCTTGTTGACCAACGAAAACTTGATAAAAACAAGACGGAAGAAGAAGAAGAAGAAGAAGAAGAAGAAGAAGAGGACAGTGATTTTTTGAATAATGATATTACCATTGGATTTGATAATTGTATATAATTTCTATTGTCAGCGTTGAGAGTTCAATTCCTCCATTGGTTTGTGGGCGTTTAGTGACTAATTCACAACTGATAAAGATGTAAATATTGATATCTGTAGTTCAAATAATATTTCATTATTGGTTTATACGAAAATAAATTGAAAATCTTATTTCCGTAAAATAACAAATTAATCCCAAAAATAGTCTTTAATCAATTAGTCTTTATTCGTTTTCTACGACTTTTTATAAAAACTCTTCTTATTAAACTTATAAATTTTATTTAACAAACTTATTTAGTAATAGTAACTGCCCAATCAATGGTCATATGAGTGACTTTATCATAATCCACAAATTTACTAGTGGCTTGATAGGTACCTCTAGCAATGAACCCAGATGGAGCTTCGTTTTCTGGTAAAACCACTTCATAAAATGGTTTGTCAACAGTGTTTGGAGCATAACTACCTAAAGGTTCTTCTATTTTATCAATTCTAATTCCTGCTTTTTTAATTCCTTGTAAATATTTGATTCCAGTGACTAATTCGTGTTGAACTTTGAAACGAATTCTTAAAGAATATATTGATTTTTCTTTAACTTTGAATGGATTATCTGGTAATTGTTTGACCACTGCTTCATTAGTCATATCTACAACCACTGGTTCTTGACCTTCAACTAGTAAAGCCATTTCAAGAATCACCATTTGTCTCTTATCTCCTGGAGCCACTGGTAGTAAAGCACCAGTGTTAAGACCTAATGATTGTTTCCATTTTTTCAATGATTCATCATGTTCATCCATTTTAGCATATTCTTCAAGAGTTTTTTTTTGTCCAACTACGTAACCGGGAGTATCTTCAGGAACTAAATCATCTTGTTTGGTACTCATCTTGTTTGTCAATTAATGATTTTTATTAAAATTGAAGAGAAAAAGAATCTAAAAATTTCCAAAGAATTTTTTTGATGATGTGTCTATTTTTTTTTTGTAAACACGACCCTCACACGCAGATCCTTAATTTTACGAAAGTTGAAATCATTGAGTGTAATATTGAAATTTTAAAAAAGAACTGAATTATAAGTATAAAATAATTGAAAAAACCAAAGTATGATATAATTTAGCAATTTGATAGAAAAAATAATTCACTTTTTTTTTTAATTATTAAAAATTTTGTACTTTTTTTTTTAGACTGATTAACGAGTTATCTATTTTGAGTTATTGATGATTGATTAAAAGTTTCCATTTTTTTTCTCAAAACGTTTAATCTATTACTAATACTGGATATAAATTTTTGAACCATTGCTTTATCTTCTTCATCTAAGTTTGAAATTTCCTCCGAATTATCATCAGTATCAAGGATTGCTTGTAGCATCCAAATACTTGCAGAATATGCCAGTTCACAACCAATAAAATCTTCACCAACTAATTCATTAACTGCAGCATTTCTAGAAATTTCAAGAGCTCTATCAAAGATTAATTTTTCAACCACTACTGGATTCTTGTCATCAAAATTATAATTTTCGTATTCTAATTTTTTATTTGCTTCTTCTAATTTTAATCTCATAAAATCCGCATTAGCAATACACTGATTAAATAAATCTCTATTCCATTGAACCAAAGCATTCAATCTAGTAGTTAATTGACTATCGTTAGTTTGTAAAAAATCATTTGTTGAAAAACCTACCGCAGAAGTTTTTAGATTTCCTGGATCACCTTGTTGAAACCAGGAAATTGTTAAATTTGTTGCTTTTGCAAGTAATGATAATGTTTTAACATATAAAGCTAATCCTTCTTCAGAAATAGTTCGAACAGCAATTGGAGGCAATGAAGAAGTTTTATCATCTTCAATAAAATCTTCATCATCACTATCATCAGCAATTGCCAGACCAAGAGCCGCTGGAGTTGATGGAATCAATTGAGTGAACTTAACTTGGGCAAACAGATGTAATGCATGAGCTTTACCAGCAAGATTTTCTAATTGATTGATTATATATAAAACAACTTCATTGGAATTATAATCGTTATTGTTATTGTTATTAATGTTATTTATAAAACCTTGACCTGGTGATGTAGAAAATCCAGGACTTTGGACAAGAGCTCCCGATGAATTATTTTGTTGGTAATAATGAAAATCGGTATTGTTATTATTATTGGAATGTAAATTATTATTAATATTTGACGGAGAATAACCTGGTTCAACATAATAATTAGGTGCCTCTTTACTCAGATAAGTATTATTACCCCAAAGTTTTGTTGAAGCCAAAACAAGAGCTTTTGATAAAGCATTTGATGGTGATAAAGCGATTGAAAATCTTCTATCTCCAAGACTTGGTCTTCTTTGAGAAGAAGATGAACTTCTCCGTCTTCTTTCATACGATTTTCTAGATGAAACATTTGGCGGTCCTCCATTAGTGTTTAGATTTGCTAATTCATCTGCCAAAGCATTAACTTCGACAGATCTTTTTTCAACCACAACATAATCTTTTTCGTTAAGTAATTCTGTCGGATTACTTTTAAATTTTGATAATGATGATGAGCCCAAATTAGTATTAGAAACTTTAAGTTTGTTATTTATATCGTTTGCAAGAGGGATTTCTTGGTTGTTATCAGTGTCATTACTACCGTTAAGATTGATATTACTAACGACGCCTTCTTTAGTTGTTGGTTGAACAACTTCTTTCTTGAATGATTTATCAATTTCTGATTTTTTGGAAACAGTCTGTTCTTTACTTTCAACTTCTTTAGTATTTTCTAAAATGGTGGTTGGATTTGTGATTGGTAAAGTTTTATTTACAATTGGACCATTATTTGGTAAGTATTCACTAATAAAAAGATTTTCATCAATTGACGAATGATCCAAAATTTCACTATCACTTATTTCTTCATTAAGATCATATAAAATTAAAGGATCTTTGAAAAACTCATTAAAACTCATTCTTTCAATTGGTTTGAGTTTAAGTAAACCACAAATAACTCTTTTGATTTCTGGATCAACTTCAAAAGTTTCTGGAAATGAGATTTTATCATGACTGTTTTCAATTTTTTTCAATAATTCCACATGATTGTTTGCTCTAAATGGTGGTCTACCAACACTCATTTCATATAACACTGCTCCAACTGACCAAAGATCGGCTTTTGCATCATACTTGTGATAACCCAAAATTTCAGGAGCCATATAAAGTGGCGAACCACAAAGAGTTTCTGCAAGAGATTGATTGGGTAAAAATCTAGCAAATCCAAAATCCGCAACTTTTAAAATTGGCAACTCATAATGACCAACATAATGTCTATCAATAAATTCTTGAGATGAATGAACTGGATAACACAACAACAAATTCTGAGGTTTAACATCTCTATGAACAAGATTCTTTGTTCTAAGGAACTCTAACGCTGAAGCTAATTGTTGTAAAAAATGAATCACCATAATTCTATTGAGACCATTAGATTTTTCTGGACTGGGATATTTAGTAAGTAATTGAGAAACTAATGGATGATTCTTTATTAGTTGGGGTCTTTTTCTAATAAAGTATGATAAGTCACCCAAGGAGCAATATTCCATAATTAAATGAAAATAATGCTCAGATTGAACACAATCGATTAAAGCCACAATGTGAGGATGTATCATTGATTGTAGAATTTTTATTTCAATTTCTAAATTCTCCATTAACTTCTTATTCTTAAGTTTTGTTCTTTGAACCGATTTGATTGCCACTGGTGAATGTGTTTTCTATAAAAAAAATGTTAGTAATAGATAAGAAAAGGGGGCAAAAAAAAGTTGTATCATAATACTTACTAGACTAATACCTCTATAGACGTTAGCAAAAGAGCCTTTACCAATCTCTTGAGCAATTTGGTAGTTTGCTATCTGTTCACTTTGGGGGCCTCTCTTGTTATCGGACATTGTTACTTATTGGATGAGCAGAAAACGGGGGTACAATTGAGGTACAGGATGACAGGTGACAGGGGCAAGGAGGGGCTAGGGAACCTTTAGCTGGAGGTGATGGGTGGTGAGATCGAGTATGATATAGATGGTATAGATGGCGAAGGTGGCGAGGAACAAACAAGGAGGAGGGCGGGAAGCTAAAAAAGATTTGGATGATGAGCAAGGAAAGTAAATAAATAGTATGAAAGTGAGAAGTGAAACCTGATTCATTTTTGTTTACTGATGCTCATCGTTCACACCCACACCCCTCAACCATCCCCACACCAACTGCTTCTTATTTTAGATAAGTCACCTTTAGTAAGTGATTCTGTGCAGAAAACAGCATCAAATAAGTCTGTAGCCACAATCCAAACCGCCACAGTCTTGATGTAACTCATGATATAAGATCATTTGACACAAGGATGACAGTGCAGTTTTAATCCTTTCGTTCATCATCTTAAAGCCAAAAAAAAAGAAACCTTATTGTCTGACACCACACTTTTTACAACTTCTTATCTGCAAATTTAAAATAACCAATTTTTTATTTTTTTAGTAAATAAATAAAAACCAAAGAAAAAGAAAAGACTTCAAAAAAAAAACCTCGCCAACGTTAGAACTAAAAACCCAAAATAAATAGTTATAAAAAAAATGTGTCCATCATAACAATTATTGTAATTCTATGTCATAAAAAACTTTTAATTAACATTTAATAAAAAGTCTATAATAATTCAGAAGCAGAAGCAGACCAGAACGAAGTTAAATCACCACCAGCTCCATTGTAAGCTAAAATGTTTGGTGAATCAGTACCAACATCAGAGATGACATCTTCAGTACCATAAGAAATTAAATTTTTCTTTAATTGAGCTGGAGTAACTTGGCCAGCAGCATTATAACCAGAAGCTTTACCTGGAGCTAAAGAAATGAAATAAGCTAATAAACCAGCAACATGTGGAGAGGCCATAGAAGTACCAGATAAAGTAGCAGTGGCAGTGTTAGAACCAATATAAGTAGACAAAATATTCAAACCTGGGGCAAAAATATCAACACACTTACCATAATTAGAGAAATAAGCTCTGGAATCAGAAATGGTTGAAGCACCCACTGTAATGGCTAATTCAGCAGCAGCTGGAGAAGTATTACAAGCATCTTGATTTTCATTACCAGCAGCAACAGAAATGGCCAATCCAGCTCTTGAACTAGCATTAATCATATCATCAAGAGATTGAGATTTACCACCACCTAAGGACATATTAGCAGAAGCACCTTTTAACTTTGGGTTTTTCTTCAATTCAGCAAGATAATCTTTTGTGGCAACTTCAACCCCTTTGACAACATCACTCATCGAACCACTACCATTAGCACCTAAGACTTTGACACCTCTAATGTGGACTTTCTTAGCGACACCATAAGTTTTGGAACCCATAGTACCACTACAATGAGTACCATGACCATTACCATCTAAGACACCATCACCTGGAAGGTCAGCAATAAGTTTAGCTCTACCTTCAAATTCTTCATGAGTATCTAAAACACCAGTATCAATAATATAAGTAAGGACTCCTTCACCGCCTTCTGCATCATGAAGATATTTGTTGAAAGAACCTAAGTTCAATGGTTCTCTATGGGAAACTCTAGCTAAACCCCATGGAGCACCATTTTGAACATCATAATCATTAGCATGGACGATGGAATCTTGTTCAATATGCTTGATTAATGGGTTTTTCTTTAACAAATCGATAGTAGAATCTAAGAAATAACCAGAATAACCTTTCATAGCACCTTCAAGATCAAAAGAGTGCAAAATACCACCAACTGGGTTTTCAAGAGGAGAATTAGCAGAAGCGACAAAGAATTCGTTGGATGGATCTTGTTCGAACAATTTGCCAGCAGCAGTGAGTTGTTCAGATTCAATCCAAGTTTGATGGAAAGCAACTTCATCTGCACTAACATGATCTTTGAAAACAATCATGTAACGGTTTGGAATAAGATTGGTAGCTTGGGTAACGATTGGAGCAACGTCTTCAGAAGAAGACATGGATTCTTTGACTTGTTCAAAAGCATCATCAATTAATTTTTTGGATTCTTTGACAAGTTGTTTTGGAGAAAGAACAACAACGTTTCTTGGAGTGTCAATGGTGTTTGCAATTTCAGAAACAAATTCGTCAAGAGATGGGATGACCAAACCTTGAGCAGTAGCAGCAAGAGCAACGGAGGTAAGGACAGAGTTTGAGAGTTTCATAATGAGAGAGTGGTCTAGTGAAAAAAAAAGTAGTTGGTTGGAGATTTAGAAGAAGAAAAGAAGACTAAGAGCAGGAAAGAAGAGGTTGAACCCCGGTATTTATAGTGGGGTCATCGCATCGCTGCTGGCAAAGGTGGCGGGAGCTAGCAGAAAAATCAGGGGTCACCCTATGAGATGAGGTAATAAGATAAGATCCCGTGACATGGGCTGATAAGGTTGTTGGATTTGAATCAAACTCAATTATTTAGTGATCTTCAAAAACATGACGTTTAATGAAGATTCTGAGTCAGTAAAATTACTAAAAATGGTTAAAGAAATGCCAGGAATGGAATCTCAATACAGCATATATGGAATCTATCAAAGAAAATAACTCGTTGATCATTTCTAATCATTTGCACACTGCCACTTATAATGCGAATCTATCCATAACCATTATATGAGATTTCCCTGTTTTCATTTTAACAGAAGGAGGCAGACCAAAGCAATATGCTAAGGTCACTTCCTCGTTTTAGGTTAAATTTATATTGCAAAGTACCACTTTATTTTCCATTGAGGTATTTTTTATAAAATACTTTATCAAATCTACGTTTGAAAACCTTTATATAAAAAAAAATTTAGTATTGAAACAACTCGTTTACGAAATTAAACCTCCAATTCATGATATTGTATGATGTATTTTACATTGATACTGACAGTTAGAGATGGTGATTTAAGGGAATGTAATATTGATTTCTGTGGCTGTGGAGAAAATGAAAGTGAACGTAACTGAGTTAATGATAACTTGCAAAGAATTGAGATCTACAAGTAATTTGTTGGTGAATTTTTGGTCGTGAACTCAAAAACCGTAATGATATTTATCAACATAGACAGTATGATCATAAGTTAGTGTTATAATATCAAATCTTTCTTGTCAAAACCTGTCAGCGATAGTAGTTTCATTAATTAAATCAGTTAATTTTCTTGGTGAATGGCCCACAGAAACAAAATAATCCTCTTGAGCCGGTAAAGGCGAATTTGATTTAAATCCTCTGCCTTTTTCTCCTCTTCTGACGTTAGTCTTTTCTGATCCTATTAAACTGATAAGATCCCGTGACCTGCATTGATAGATGAATGACAAATTAGACATAATCCGTCTATCTTAAGATGATAATTTGATTTGTTGAGATCAAGCTTTGTCAATGACTGACTATTACAATCTTGGTTGGTATTAAATACAAGAACTCTATCATACATTCATTTACAAGGAGTTTGAGAAGAAACTATTATGCCACATATTTCATCAAAAGTTCATAACCTCCAAAAAACAACACACTATTCACCACTGATCTAGTTATAGTAACTGATAATCCTCTATACATTTTCCTGGTAGGCCATTGTAATTTTCTTTCAATTTTAAGTTGTTTTATACCTTTTTGATGTCTAAGAATATTAGCAACAATATCTTTTTGAACAAGTGATTTGAAAGTATCAATGGGGAAAATTGTTGCCCAACTGAAAACTCCTGATAAGGCTCCTGCAACAGCAATGGCAATAGGATTAGTGTTAGAAGATGATAATGATGATGATGAAGTAGAAGAAGGAGAAAGTAATGTCTTGGTGGTTTCATAAACTCCAAAATACATTCCTGATCCAATAAATTCCCTCAACATGTGGTACCTTAAACCCGAATAAAGACCAGGAATCCCTTCAAACTTAACAATTTGTTTAACAACATCAAATAATCCCTTAGAAACCTCTTTTTTAATCACTTTACTATTATCTATCTTCACTAATTCAGGAGCTATTAAATCTTTCATTAATTTTTTATTTTCTACTACCACAATCTGTGAATATAACTTTGTAAATTCAAATGGAGCAGCCCATAAAGTAACCAAAACTCCAGTGATGGATCCAGAAATAAAAGAAATTGGAATATTCAGTGTTAATTGATAACTTCGTTGTTTATTAAGATCTTTTGGAGGAGGATTTATCCATTGATAACTTGAAGAAATCATTGGTTTGAAATTCGAATATAATCCTACTGCTAGTGATTTGGAACAAGCAATAGATAATAAAGGAGCCATAAAACCTCTATAAAGCCCCTTAAATCCTTCACTTTTGATAGTTACTTGAAAACAATGTAATGGATTCTTATAAAACGTAGTCTGCATTCTAGTCTTGATACTATCTAGAGGAAATGAAACAGTGGTTGCAAATAAAGAAGATGTATAAGATAGTAGAAATGGTCTAACTGGGGCCATATATTCCGGAAGCACTACCAAAGCTTCAGGTTTTTGAAGCAGTGAAGCAAAAGTTGGTGATTCTGTATTGTTTGCAGTACCTAGATTATAATTCGGCATTGCTATAGCATGTTTTTTTTCTTGGTGGTTTGAAATATTATTAAATTTTTGACAGATTTATTTATTGGAAGTTTGTAGAAACAAACAAAAAATTTTTTTTAGTGGTCTCCGAAAAACAAAAAAAAAAGTTGGTGGAGTGAGGTGATTTCAATATTCTAAAGGAATGATTTTTCACAAAATTAAATATTGCAAATTTGATTCTTGCTAATATTTTTTATTTCAATGATTATTTTATGTCAATTTTAGATAGATTCTATATTAAGTGATTAGATCAAAACAAAAGTTAGAAGTTTTAATCAAATGCAACATGTGACTATTCATGTGATCTATTATGGTTTTCTATTAATCATCTTTATGCCAAATCTGAAATGAATTTGATTGAACTTTTTGAAGAAACAAGCTTAATTATAACACTTAATATCAGATTTTCTGACTCAAGAAAAGTTTGCTTATAAAATTGGGATCGTTGAGCCATGAATACTCCAATTTTTTATGTTAGTTGCGACCGCCGACATTTTTCGGCACTGACAACAAATTTCGTAAAAAAACTTACTAATGGGGTTGAAACAGAACTCTATAAAAGGTAATTCGTAAGGAAGGCTGAGCTCAAACTGAATACTTATAATTAATCCTGATAAATTAATAATTTTGGTTACTCAAAATTCTTCCCGAAAATACGGGAATTTTCCTAAAAATTTTCAATCCCAAATAACTTTAGTGAAGGCTTAAGTCGGTGAAATCAAGTTTTTTAAGATTTGGATATAAATAGGCGTTTCATTCATATTAGTTGAATTTCAAAATATTTCCAAATTTGTTAATGCAACTGTTCAGAATCAACAAAATTTGACCTACCAACCTTGATTTTGAAACATAAAATTGGATTATAACAACTATTCCGAGGAAAACTTGTTAAGTCATTGAATCCATCAATAAAAGACAATAAAATACTTCCTATTTTAGTATCGAAATTGATTCTTAAAATTATTCCTCAGCATGCAGATTTAGGCGCCGATGCATCAAGGAACAAAATTGATATTAAGAACTGATCTATAATAGCCACTATGGTAAGCCTTCCTTGAAATAACTTAATACTTGTTTCATTATTAGTATTGGGGAAACAGTTTTTACGAATTGCTACCTATTAATCGCCATTTAGGTTTTTTCAATGAAATTGCCTCGATGCTTCAATAGGAAAAAGTTGAAGAATAAAGTGCCTAAAGCAGAGGTAAAAACTTGAAACTGTATGCTGTAATTCTCATAATAATCCTTAATACCAAGTAACTTAGTTATCATGAATAAAGACGTGAAAACTTGAAAAAAAATACAGCATATTTATAACCTCTTTCAATATGAGAAGTTGAGAATTTATAAATTAGATGTTAATAGACAGTCGAGAACAAACCAACCAATACAAACGCTACGGATAAGCAAGTAATCAATTTAAACGGTTATTTAGCCGTTTCATGGTAAAAAAGGTGAAATAATATCAGATGTTACCTTATTCTGGTTCCTCCAAAAAAAGCGGCAAAAATTATTGTGAGGCGATGAGCGAAATGTAAACACGTAAAAAAGAATAAACAAACTTTCTTCCTTTGTTGAGCTACAAATCACCATGAATATTAATGAGGTGTACAGGACTTTCAACGGGATCAAAGATAGGATTGCTGATGAAATCTTGCAGGTTGAAAATAAATCACAAATAGCAAGTATACGAAACGAGATTTCTTCAAAACTAGATATCCTTGTTGAAGAAAATAACTCCAAAATACCCAGTCATGTCATGAAGTATTACAAGGAACAGATACAGCTGTTGAATGATCAACTAGATATCAAACTGAGAAGCTTTAAGAAGAAATTTAATTTTAGAGATAGGAAATTATTGGTGATTAATAAAGTAGAAAATGATTTTGGAGACAATGATGAGAAGTTGCAAAAAGAAAATGATAAACTATTAGAAGAGTTGAAAAAGGAAAACCAAACGATTGTTGAAAATAAAAACAATGAATTAATCAAAATTATAAATCCAGATTTGAATTATTTATCAATTAAGAATATCAAGAATTCTATTTTAATTATTCAATCAACGTCTAATCATAATAATTCATCAATTCATTTAGTGAATTGTTCAAATTCTATTATTAAAGTGGAGATTAATGGACCTATAATGATTCATAATTGTGCAAAATTGAAACTTATAATTAAAAAATGTCATCAATTACGAATCCATGATAGTGTTGACAGTATAATTCTGGAAACTGAAAACGTTGAATCCAAAGAGATTATTCTAGAAAATTGCCATGATTTAGTGATGGAAAATAATCGAAAAGA
This sequence comes from Saccharomycopsis sp. FM-2023a, assembly GCA_037355385.1. Lineage (NCBI taxonomy): Eukaryota > Fungi > Ascomycota > Saccharomycetes > Ascoideales > Saccharomycopsidaceae > Saccharomycopsis > Saccharomycopsis sp. FM-2023a. Next base: position 24,294 of record JBAKFZ010000094.1, read on the forward strand.
AGATGATACTAAAATTAATGATTTTAGTAATCCTAACAGCCAGGAAGAGAAGATGAATTATGTGAAGAAAGTTTATGCAAAAGATGATGACGATCATCGATGGATGGACGATGAGCATAAATTACAAGAGAAGCTCAAAAGATTGGCTATTGTATAAAGGAATTATGTAATTAATTAATATATGATTGATTGGTTGAATAATTAATTAATTAGCTAAAATAGAGTTTGATCTAATTAATCCATGATCTGGAGTAAATCAACAACGAAGAAAGTGAATATTTTATGAAATTTAATTATAGTATTATTACGAAAAGATGAGTTGTGCAACATTTGGACGGAGGTGCTAGGATTAATTTAACCCATAGCGTAGAAGAGAATACGAATCAATCCAGGAAAAGCATCCTCCCAAAAGGGCAGAGCAAACGAGGGAAAAAACAGCTTTCCAAGCAGAAAGAAGCAACCAGGAATCGGTAATTTTACATGGAAAACTAGTTTTAGAACTAGCTGAGTACAATATGGGACTCATTTCCTGTGCTAGGGCACTAGCAACACAACTCAACTATATAATACGAAATGACCCCCCTCCCCAACACGGACGGCCGAGTGGTATTTTGTAATGTGAGTGGAGGTCAAAATTGGTCTCATTAAATCAACCTGTTCCACTTTGTGGGTTGGAATCACTAATTAATTGCTTATTATTTTTGCTTCTTTCTTTTGCTGCACTAATTTTATTTTATTTTCTCGTTTTCTCCACGCACTAAGCACTAAACCACTTTCCTTTCTTTATCTCTATCCAGTTTTCTTTCCTATTCTCCACGTCCAAATTAATATCTTCTTTTCTCTCTTTTCCACCAACTCCCCACTTGTTCTTTGTCCGTATTTCCCTTCTCACTCCCCGTTCTCTTTCGCTTATTGGAATCCTATTGCCCTCCAATAATGTCCGCTATGGACAAGCAATTTCACAATACCTCCAGACCTACCAATACCCTGGGCCCTGTAATCCAAAACATGGTTCAGGAAGAGCCTATAGCCATGGTTTCTTCCCAGAGCGTGGGCCCCTTTCTTTCTAATAACTTGGTCTCTCTACCTTCATCCTCTGGTTCTGTGCCATCTAATTGTGAAAATCTTCAAGACAAGCGAAAATCAAAGAAAGACCCTTCAAACGTCAAAAGTCATACTGTTTTTATTCATAAATTATACAACATGCTTGAAGACAGCAGTATCAACCATTTGATTTGGTGGTCAGAAACTGATGAATCATTTTTCTTAATCCCTAGTGAAGAATTTTGCAAAGTTCTATTATCATATTTTAAACATGCAAATGTCGCCAGTTTTGTTCGTCAACTCAATATGTATGGTTTCCATAAAGTTAATGATAATTCAAATGAAAAAAGGAAACATTCAAACTCTGATTTGGGTATGCCCTCTTCAAAATGGGAATTTGCTCATAGTTCAAATAATTTTCGAAAAGGTGATTTTGAAAGTCTAAAAAACATCAGGAGAAGATCTTCTAGACCTCCAACTGCTAAAGAGAAAGCAGCTTTGACTCAACATAATAGTGAGGAGAGTCTAAAGTCTTTGAATTATGATCCTAATCCGATAAATGAAGTAGATGAATTTTTAGATAATAATTCAATAAATGATAAGAGATCTATTCACGGCTCATTTTCTACTTCAAATACCTTAGGTAAAGATCATGCTAGTATTAATAGATCAGACTCTTTAACATCAAGTAATATCAATATTGAAAATGGTAATAATAGTTTTGATGAAAGAACCTTTGTTGATATGACCTCCAAATTACGAGAAGTTTCTTATTCTTTGGCATCTTTACAAATGGAACATGGGAAACTTCAAACACAGTATGATTCTGCAATGACTGAACTAAGATCAAGTAGTTTAGATATGGTTAGATTATTAGATCTTTTTTTGAAAGTGATAGACGGTAATTTACAAGATAATTTTTCTAAAATCAATGTCTCACTAAGAAAAGAACTAGATGTTTTCAGAAATTCCATAATCCAAAGATCAAAAGATCATGAAAATTCTAGATGCTCTCTATATAACGGTGGGACTCAGAACCCTGAACCGCTGCATGCTTTGCCATCTTTATCCTCAAATCATCCTTCCAGACCGAGATTCAATTCTCATGATCTTCAAACTAATAGAGGTAAACCAGAATCTGAAGTTAGACAGTTTAGTTATAATCCACATACTAAAGAAAATTCAAACAAGCAAAATAAAGCAGATCTGCCGTTGACAATGTCTCTGGATCCTCATTCAGGAGCTTTAAGTAATAATGATTCAAATTATCCATTCAAGTATCTTATAAATAATCATTCTGGTGGTTCTCCTATTTATGTTTCAACTGCAAATACTTTCAAAAGCAATACCAATATCGTTCCTGCTTCCACAGTATCGCCTTCTGCTAATCAAGTTGCTCCACCTCCTTCAAAGTTTCCCGGTCAAAATAATGTTTTCTTACACGATGGTATGTTTTCATCTAGTCATTCTAAACAAAGAACCATGAGCATTTTGTGCGATCCTTTAGCTCCTGAACCAAAATTACCAGCTGCTTCAAATAATTCAGATGCAAGTTCTCCTTCTCTTGAATCTTCAAAAAATACTTCAATGACGTTTTCACCAGATTCTCATCATCAAAGACAAAATGGGTACTTTTCAAGTATCTCCAGTACAAGAACATCTGATGGTGCTATTCCTACTTTCCCATATACATCTGGCAGTTATTTTAATAACTCTAGTCATAGTGATTTTGATCAACACTCTTCATCTTCAAACTCTTCAACCAATCAATGCTCAAATGTTGGATCTCATGGAACACCATTAGCTCATCCTAAACAAAATCTAAAAAGACATTCATCGGATGATGTCTTGTTTGACAGAAGTAGATTGAGTCATGATAGCAATAACACTAGTACTTCACAATCTACTCTCACTTTTGGTAATCCACCAAGACTGGTTCCTGATGTTTTCAATCCTGCTGGTCAAGCCAAATCAAGAGTCAATTCAATATCCAATCATTCTGATCGCTCAAATTCAGTTGGAGTTCCTTATCCTACATTACCGCCAGCCTCTTTGCTACCAGGACTTCAAAACATTCCTGATTCTCCATCTCGCGGATCATCTATATCAAGTATTAATTATAAAAGTTGTCAAAATGTGACACATTATACTCCAAGAGCCTCACTCTCTTTAGTTAACCCTGTCACTACTCCAACATTACGTCCTATTGGGCCATCTTCTTCGGGTGTTTACTTGTTGCTAAATAAAGAAATAGTAACTAGCCCAACAAACACTTCAAAGCCAAATTTTGGTTCAATGAAGATGAAAACTGATCAAAATAATGAAGTTGATAGAGAGCACAAAAGAATGAAGTTGGATGCATCTAAAAATACTACCCATAATAATAACAATTCAAAACCGTCAGAGACTTGAAGGTGGAGATGTATAAAAATTATATGAGGTTTTGTTTTCACTAAGAACCAAAAATTTTTAATAATAATATTTTATGACTTTACTTTATCAATGATGATTATTATGAACATGTACAAAAACTAGTTATGTTACTTTTTTCAACATTATTTTCTTATTTATTTTTATCAATTTTAATTAATTTGCTATTATTTTCTACAAAAAGAATCTTTATTCCTAGAAATATGACTTGTGCTCTTTTTTCTTTTCCTGAAAATGTTCTCAATTGATGATTATATTATTATTTACTATGAGTTTTCTCAAAAAAATTTGTCAAAATTCTTTGACTGGTGTTGTTTATATTTATATCTCTTTACTTTTCTCCTTTCTCCATCTTCTTCTCTTCAATTTTTCTCTAAATAGCTTTTGGGATAAAGGGTTTTTCCTAATAATAATAGAAGTTTTATGGGTTTTAGTTTACAATTTTCTTTTTTTTCAAGAAAGTCACCAAAAACAAAAACACTCAGTTTGTTTTCTTTTCTTTTTTAATTTTGCATCATTTTTGTACTTACCTTTTTTTATATATAACTACACAATTAGTTAGACTATTCCAATGCTTTTTTAAAAATTTAAATTGTAGTAATATCGAACATTCGACTTGAATTACACTTTTGCTTGAAAAAAAAAGTTGCCAAAAAAAAATTTGGGAAGCAAAAAAGTAAACACTTCACCATAAATTAGTTTCAAATCTCCATTAATCTCCACTACTGTTATATTATTTCGTTGCGATCTTCCATAATTCAATGTTTCATCATTCTCAGTTGAGTAATCTTTAACCGCCAATTTCAATCAAAATACAAAATATATTCAATATCATAAAAAATAGAAATGCAGATATCTCACTGTTATTATCCCAAAGATCTTTTGAATGAATATTTATTTGACACACCATGCTTGATAGTTGGGATCCAACTAACCCAGAGATCGGAAGACTACATTGTGGTAACGTTGGTACCGTTTAATCCTGGAAATTTGGGTTTGATGTTTGAACAAGGTGTTTTACAACGTCGAGAGTTTAGAGATAAAACAAGAATCACCTTTAATTGGGATAAAAATACCGAGGATTGGAAAAGATTGGATAATGGACAAGGAAAATCTTCTTTTAATAAGAATCAACGGAAAAAGAAAAAGAAAAGTAATGGGAATGGAAGAAAAAGAAAGACTTATGAACTTGATCAAAGAAATTATAATCATAATAATAATTCATTAGAATTCGATACTAGTTTCAACAATAGTAATGGAAATGTTAGTATGAGTAGTGGAGGTCTCGGAGATGAAAATAAGTATCTGGTTTTAGGGTTTTTGAATCATCAAAGTGATAATAAAGAGTTTTATAATTTCCCGTTAAATTTTATCTATAATAATTTAACGAAATATCCAATTTCGACAAATATTCAAAGTAATTTAAAAGTTATATTATTTCAAGTTCCTGACCCAAGAGTTATGCAATTTTATTCAATTCAACCAATAAATTTGAGTTTAAAAGGAAGAAAACATTTTGATGAAGATGATGAAGATGATGATGAATTTGATGATGAAGGTAGTGAAGATGAAACAGCAACTGTGAATAATAGTACAGAACTATTGCCGGATGAAGATTTTCGTGAAAGGAAAAAGAATCGAGCAATACATAAAAAAATTCTAGATAAGTTGAAATTTCATGGTAATTTGGGCAATATGAATTTTCAAGAAAGAAGTTTCAAAAGAATTATTCAAGCTTTAAATGAATGCTATTTCCATAGAATATATTTTTATTCCGAAATTATTAATAGTAACAATTCGTTTCAAAAACTAAAAGCCAAGAAAATTGGCCTACAATTGATTAAACCTTGGGAACAAAATTTTAGTATATCGAGAAATTTACAGAATTTTAGAATATTTGTGGTGAATCATCTTTACATTTTACCGACTTATGGAAATCATAGCAAGAAAAAGAAAAGAAGACTGAGAGCCGTTAGCGTTACCAGATATTCAGAAGGTGGATTTGTTTTGAATTATGAAAATGATCCAGTTGAAAAATTGAATAATATTGAATATTTTTATAAAATCTTAGTTATTTATTTTGTGGTATTTATTAGAATTTGTATTCAATGGATTTTTTATCTACTAAATCTTAAAATTTTTAGATGGAAAAAATTGGTTGAAATTAGTTTAACGGCCCAACAAGTTGATTTAAGATTACAGCAAATCTGTGCAATTCCTGCTCAATTCATCAAAATCAAACAAAGCCAGAATTTCTCAGATTTCATTAGTCTATATAATACCTTATGGTTGATTTTCAATGATGGAATTATTGGTTTCACCGTGGGTAAAAAAGTTTATGAAAAATCACAATTTCTACAAGAATTTTTAGTGGAAATAATTTTGAAAAAATTGCTATATAAAGAATTTCATAAATTAACTTTCTGGTTAATGAATTTCCCAGCTGGTTTTAAACTAAATGCAAAATTAGCAGAATTTTTTGGGGAATTATTTCTATGGATTATTGAATTTTTTTTTGAAAAAATCATTTTAAATTATTATTTTACTACTTATATTATTCCTGGTGGTTTGTTAATGATTAGTTATGGGGGAGTTTTATTCGGAGCCACTTTTATATTATCAATAATATGTGATTTTATAAAATTTGTTACTTTACATATTTTTTGTTTTTATTTTTCATCAGCAAAAATATTTAATTGGTTGATTGTTATATTAAGGTCACTATTTAATTTATTCTATGGAAGAAGAAATAATGTTTTGAAAAAAAGAATTGATAGTGCTGATTATTCATTAGATCAATTATTATTAGGTACATTATTATTTACAATTACTTTATTTATTTTACCAACAGTCTTAGCGTTTTATGTTAGTTTCACCTCAGTTAGATTGACAATTTTAATCCTGATGACTTTTTTAGAAATCACAATTTCTTGTTTGAATCATTTTCCAATTTTCCCGGTTTTGTTAAGAATTAAAGATAAATTTCGAGTTCCTGGTGGAATTAATTTAAAATTATTGAATTTTGTTAATGACGAATTATCATTTTTATCAAATGATCAAATTGAACAGGAAGAAGAGATTTATAGTTATGAAAATGGTGAATATAAACTTGAAATAACAAGACCTTCATTAAGTGCAACAAGCTCATCAAATAATAATCCAGAAGAGATTTCAGACGATGATGATGATGATGATGAGGAAGAAGAAGAAGAAGAAGAAGAAGAAGAAGAAGAAGAAGAAGAAGAAGATGATGATGATGATGAATTTGAAGAAGAAGAAAGTGAAGAAGATGATAATTTTTCATTAGAATCAATTGAAGGTAATAATAATTTTAAACCAAGAAAAAATCATAAAAAAAATTCAAAAAATCAAAACAAATCAACTTTTACTGATAATGGCAATATTATTTATTTGGAATTACAAAATGAACCATTATCGTTTGCTTTGATATTTTCACCATTTATTTTATTATGGGAAAAATTAAGACTATATTATTTTTCTGTCTCTACCTTGAAGAATTTAATAATGGGAATCCCTATCAACGTTTCAAGATCGAAATTATATCAATTATTATATATCCTGTTACCAATAAAACCAATCAGTTCAGAAGTTTTGTTGGAGGAACTTAAAAGAAATTATATTTCTTAATGTATTATAAACATATTTTAACTTACTGTAATCTTTCTTGTTGAAGTAAATTCTTTTAACTCCTGATCACAAAAACTACATTGTTAATATATTATAAACATTTATTCATCATATGTACAGAATTAATAAAAATAACCTATTTCTTTTTTGTCTTCGCTGGAGCTCCTTTACCTCTTCTTTTTCTAGCCGCTACCATTGAAAGACGATACTCTTCGTCCGCATCAATGAACTTGAATTGTGGAAACAAGGTTTTGAAATTTTTGAACCCAATCAAATCCAGCCTATTATAGTAATTCTTGATGGTTGATCCCACTAATCTTTCTCTTAGCACTTTGGCCCCTGTACGAGCATTGGTGGGGTTGTAATTGGTACCAAAGATCTCGGATTGGATCTTATGAAGTATTTGAAATCTGGCTTTAAGTCCCGCTCTGCCTGACATTTTTGTTATCTAGATATATTGTTAATATTTATAGTTACAATTTTTGTTGAAATTTTTATTTGTGGTAATTTTTATGGTGGAAAAAACAAAAAATGAGCACGTGATATGTCATTGCACGTGATAGAATTATCAGCTTAGTGTTATCACTAAATTGATAATGAACCCTCTTTTTGTCTTATATTTGATTTTTGATCAATGTTGATCAAAAATTTCAGTCAGAAATTGAGAAGTTCGAAATGATTTGATTCGAAATTGTTTCAAATTCATGATATGCACGTAAATTTGAAGATATTTTATCAATTGTGGAGATCAACGCATAGTTAAACAACATTATGACACTGAAATCAAGCTGGGTTCAGATATTGGTGTTTTATGGATGATGCTTTGTTTAAATATATAATTGTAGTTGTGGGGAAAGGTGTCATCTAGCTCTTTGTAGTTAATTTAAGAATTAAAATCTGATAACGTTCGCTCAATCAAAAAATTGTTGAAGATAAATAGATATTGACCATGAAAATGGTTTTCATTAGAATTACAGTAATAACAAGAAACTTACAATAATCAATCAATGATAATAATGCAATTTACTCCCAACTATAAAACTAAGCTTTTTCTTCTCTTATAATACATTCCAACCCGCAAAACGCTTCAAATAGCGATTTTTTATAAATTTGTTCAACTCTGACCCCTCCAGCCATATATTGTGAATCCTTCAATAGATCCATAGTGTATGGATCATAATATTGATCTTGTAATTCAAATAAATTAACAGGGTCCCTATCTCCATTAAACGGCGTAAATGGTGACATCTTTTGTTGTTGTTGTTGTAGCCACCGTTTCCGATTTCCAGTATTGGCCATTTGATACTCTTCTTGTGATAGATATTTTTCATTTAATAATTTTGTTTCTTCCAAATATTTAGCTCGACGAGCCAGACTTCGTTTAAGTAGTGATTGTTTGGCATTTTCTAGAATTTTATCGGTTTCTAAACTTGAATGAGCAAAACTGTTAGTGACCTGTTCAGTCATTGCTAATTTGTCATGTTTAATATCATTAACAAGTTTTCTAGATAATCTTTGACGCTCTTGATTAATTAATTTTTTCTTATTTTCAATTTTATTGAAAATTTCTTGTTGTTTAACTAAATTAACATTATTTTGATGAATTAGTTTTGAATTTTCTTGCTTATATTTTTGAATTTCTTCATTGGTTTTTTCAACATCAATTCCATTTAATAAGTTAGAAATCAAATTCTCGACTTTTTCTAAATATGAATTATAATCTTCTAGATTTTTGAAATCTTGTTCTTGTTTATTATAAATTTTGAACACTCTATTTCTAATATCAATTTCTTTTTCAACTGAAATATCCTCAAATATTTGAGTTTTAAATTTATTCTTTCTTAAGATTTTATCACAATTTTTATATGGACATTTTGCTGGTCCAGTGGCAAAAATTCTGTCAACACATGAATCACAAATCTTATGATAGCATTCAGGATTGATAAGAAATTTCATATTGGAATTCAAGTACTTATCAGTTTTGCAAATTGGACAAACATCATTATTAATATCCTCAAGATACTCTACATCAATATCTGTCATTTTTTTGGTATTTTAATGTCAATAATCAGGTATAATTAACAGCTGGCAATATTTTCAAAATAATGATAAGAAATAAAATGATTTGAATCAATCAATTGTATGATGAATGGTTAAATAGTTGTTTAAAAGCTAATTTTTAGAGTTGATTTGTAATTTCACTAAAATAATAAAATAATAGGTCACGTGTATGGAGGTTTAAAGTATGGAACTTCTTTTAACTTTTTTCAACCCTTCAAAGCTGAGAAAGTGGTAACATATTTTCATACTACTTTTGTTTTTGTTATGTTTTGTTTATGTATTTACTCAAAGATTTATTACTCAAAAATTGATCAAGTATTGATATTCTTCAACATTACAAATTTCAAAATGCAAAAATGTAACATTTTTTTTTAGAAACATTGGATTGCGAATATGTCGATCAAAAAGTATGTCAGTTTGTTTTGAATTGATAAGGAGTTGATATTTATGTTTTCATATTGTTTTGGATTTAAGTTGTTGACTAATCTATATAGTTTAAAAAATCAAAATATCCTTCATTATATACATATCATCATTGAATGATTCGATCAAAACAAATCATTAGTTTAATCAGTTTCAGAAAGAGCAACAACTTCAATTTCAACGTCACAACCTAAAGGTAATTCTTTAACGGCCACACAACTTCTTGCTGGTTTGTGAGTGTTGAAATAAGTTCCATAAATGGTATTCAACTCTTTGAAATTACCCATATCAGTTAAGAAGATATTGACTTTGACAATTTTATCCAAACCAGAATCACCGGCACTTAAAATGGACTCAATGTTTTTGAAAACTTGTTTAGTCTTGTCGGTAATTGATCCTTCAACTTTGGTACCATCAGCAGTAAGATGAACTTGACCAGAAACATAAAGTAAATTACCAACTTTAATTGCTGGACTATAAGGAGCAGCTGGTGGCGCGGCATCTTTACCATAAATCTGTATGATTGTTAGTATTTATTAAAAATTGTAAGTTACAGATTTCCGGAGACTCAACTTACTGGGGTGAGAGTAGTCTTGGATCTGACCATGGTTGGGAGCCTGGTAAAAGCTTTGGTGGCTGAGGATCTGAATAAAAAGGACATTTCGTATGAATTAGTATGATCTATGAATTAGTATGATCTGATAGTTGGAAACTCTGGAATCTGGAGTTAAAGAAGTGACTGATTTCAAGAATTGAGAATTTCAAGATGTGTGGGTGTTCTGGTGTAAAGATGAGAAAGCGAAATTTGTAAACAAACATTGAAACCTTTAAAAAGACGTCAAAAGTATTGATAAAATAACTAGGAATGGAATCTATGGATAGCAGTGGATCTGATGCTAAGTTCATGGACATCACTAACGTGGAATCTGATGATAATGTGATCAATACCTCGGTAGAAACTGAATCATCTGTAACAAATGAAAATGCTGAGCCAATACCAGAAGTAGAAGAAGAAGAAGAACCAAATAAAGAAACAACCATTCAAGTTCCCGTGCTTAGTGAGTCAGAAAAGAATGAATATACTCAACTACTACAGAGAAAACAAAAACTTTTACAATTGAAAAGAATGTTAAAGACGCGTCTTGATAGTTTACCAGAGAAAAGTCCATTGAACACCAAACTACTAGATCAAGATAAAGATATTCTTAACATTTTATTTCGAAACAAGTTAGAACTTCTGGAGACTTCAACCAAAGAGGATTTTTTGATGATTGAAGATAGGTTTTCGAAGTTTAGTGTTATGCCAATTTCTCATGATCCAAATTTGAGAAATAAAATTATCAAAAAATTCACATCTTTATTGAAAACTGATAATGAAAAAGTAGATATTATTGAAGAAACCAATGAAAGAACTATCACTTATGATTTAGAATCAATGGGAATATTTAAATTTAAATGTCAAGTGATATTAGATCATAATTCTAATCAATTTAAAAGTTTTAAAATCTTGAATTATAATAAACATTCAATTAATTCTGATAACAAACTGGAATTACTGCTGTTAATGGATATTTCTTTTTTCACCCTTATAAACAATGAAAAAAAATCTTTTAGTCTGTTAAATTTTAATGAACTATATAACCTTGAACTTTATTCCGATAAAGATTTCAATGTTTGGCTATACACTTTGAATTCCTATAGTTTGATTTGTTTGAAAAGAGGATACTTGTTTTTACAATTAGTTTATTTTATACATGAAAATTATCCCGAACTACTTATTGATCAACAATTCAAAATTATTTGTTTAAAAGCAAGAAACGCCCTAAGAGTTATCAATTCAGTTTCTTTGATTCATCAAGAACCTTTGTTTACTGATTACAATGATAAATTTAAAGGTATTGATGATGATAATATAACCGAGGATGAGTTATTTGTGAATCGATTATTACACAGACTAGCCATTCCCGAACTAGTTTCGTGGGATGATTATTTTCTTGATTCCAAAATAATCTTTGATAAAAAAGATCTTAATTCGTTATTCAAAGCCGCTGGAACTTTATCATTACAAGAATTTTTCTCGGGATATAAGACCATTGGACTCTCCAATGAGAAATTTGTATTGAAATTTCAATGGAGCTTGCAATTCATCAATGAAACCTCAACTGATTCAATAATGGAACCTTTATTAAACGAAGAAGCTTCAATTAGATTTGGTGAGCCAAAAAGTAATATCACTGTGACATTAGAAAAATTGAGTGAAAATGATTTTTTCCCCGAAGAATATAATAAAATTAATGAAACTTTGACTCAGTTGATTGAACAAAAGGGAGTCTTTCAAGGAATTGTTTTATTAATTGAGACTTTTTATAAGTTGAAAAAATAAACGTTTGTTTCGCTTACAAATTTGTAAATACAATATTAAACTTGTTAGCCATTATATCAAATTAAGAAAATAATCTAGAAAAGACAAAAAAAAAAAATTGTTCTACTTTGTTAAAAAACTAAACGTGTTGATCTATCAATTAAAAAAATAAAACAATAATCTTAATAAAAAAAATAAAAAATCAAAACTTATTACAAGAATACTTAAAAAAATCAGAAATGAATAACAAAAAATAATAAATCTAAAAATTGGAAAGATCAGATACCAAAAAGTTTTCTTAATTTTCCTCTTTTTTTCTTCTTAGGTTCTTCTTCAGTTCCATGACCTTCATCACCTTTCAGCTTAGTAGTTTTTTTAGCATGGTGAGCACTATAAGATTGATTTAACATAAAATGTTTCTTTGACTCATTCAAATGTTTTTCAAACAAAATATCAGAGTTAATACTAGAATTTGGAGTCTTCAAAGTATCTGCTTCCAAATTGTAATTTTTTTTTGGAGTCATAGTAGAAGCTGCTTGAGGAACCACAATATCAGGAACTGCTGATCTCTTAACTAACGTTGGAGTCTCGGGTTTATGATTTCTTGCAAATCCAAAAAGTTTAGAATGCAGTTCATGATCAACATGAGGTGATTCTTGGACTCTAGATAATGTTGAATGATTATTTTCATTACCACGCAAAGTATGCTTTGAAAATCTAAGACTATTACCAACACCCGAATCTTCATCATCAGAATCTTCAAAACGAGAATTGAATAAGGAGAAGCCTCCATTTGATTGATGGTTTGGTTGCGGAGAAGAAAGATTAGAAGGTGGAGAACCTGGAGTATCTCTCATTGAAAGACGCTTAAAAGCTATATTATTCTCGGCTGGTCTAAGTTTTTCATAACTAGATTTTGTACCAAGATCAGGAAGAACCGTTGCTTTATTAATATTAGGATTTGGTGATGATCTGAATCCAACTTCTGATCTTGGTCTTTGACGAATATGATTTGGTGGTGCTTCAAATTGTGGAGGTGGAGTATTAATATTATCTCTAAATGATCTATTACCCATAACCGATTGTGATCTAACTGGACCATTATGATATTTACCAAATCCTTCTTGGGGAACTTCTGCAGAGCCAAGAGTTTTTCTAAATGAACGTTGAGCCATTGCTGAAGAAGATCTACTAAGATGGCCAGAAGCACCTCTTGACAAGTTTCCTTGATTGTGAGAAGGATGGAGTGGATCAAAAGTTTGCGAACGATTGAGATTATGATTGGCTGGTAATGATTGACGATTGATTTTCTTTCTTCCATTACCATTTGAATATCCTGATAAAGCATCTTTTTGTTCAAAAGCATGAGCCGATGGAATATTGATTGGATTTGAATTACGTTTATTTTTGATTCTGGATGGTGATCTACTAGGGATACCTTCATTGGTTCTTTGGATCACTGGAGAACCATTTTTTAACACAGAATGAGAGCGTGATTGCGGTTGTAAGGATTGTGGACGTGCTTTTGAAGGAGTTCTTTGCAATGGAGGAGAAGCAACTTGGCGTATTTGTGGTTGAGTAACAACAGCTTTGGTAATGGGTTTTGTTTCTGGTGGTGTAATTGAAGTAGTAGTTTCAGGAGTTAAATTTTGTAAAATATCAGACTTTGAATCAGAATCAGAAGATTTAGAAGTAACGGCAAGAGATTTAACAGGATCTTCAATCTTGATAGTTGGAGTAGCTTCAATTGGATTTTCTTCAGTTTTGATCATTGGTTCAATTGGTTGCTGTTGTCCTTCTTCTGCTTTGCCAGCTTCATAAGCGAAATGTTCTTCTTCTGGTTTGACAGCTTCATTTGGAAAATGTTTTTCAATAGTGCTTTCTGATTCATATAATTGTTCATTTTTGATGGTAGTAGATTCTTCTTCTTCAATGGTTTTTTCATCAATTAGTTCTTCCTCACTAGGTTCAGTTGGAACAAGATTAGATTTTGATTCTTCTTCCTTTTTAATTTCTGATTCATCAGCCAAAATTTCAGGTTTTTCATCAATTACACTACTAATTGTTGGCAGTTCCACCAAGACTTCTGTTTGGGGAATATCATTTTCATTAGTAACGAATTGTAAAGGACTTGTAGGAGAATTTAATACCGGTTCTTCATGTCTATCGTCATCGGGATATTCGGCAATACTGCCGGATATTAATGAAGTATTAGCACTATCTTCAGTGAAACTGACTCTTTTTCTAGCTTTATTAGTATTGTGATAATTAGTAATTGCTGGTGGAGCTTGAAGAAAAGAATTCTCACTAAAATCGTGTAAATAATTCAGTAGTTCCGAATCATCTCTGGATCTTGAATGTTGAAGTTTATGTTTTTGATTAATTGAAGACACCGTAAATGAAGAATGGCGAGGAATATATTGTTTGCTGGCACTCATTAAGGATGAAGTTCTGTTGACTGATGGGGAACGTGGAACTGCTTCTTCTGCAGGAACTTCGATTGTCACTAATCCATTAGCAGTTGGAACGGTTTTTTTTACCATTCTTGGTTGAGAAGAAGCCTCATTAAATCTTGTGTTGGACAGAGTGATTGAAGCAGCACTTTTTTTCTTTCTAGTGATTTTTCTTTGATAAGAAATAGTACTATTGGCACTGGTTAAAGAATTTAAAGGGGAAGAATTATCAAGAGGCAAAGACATTGTGCTAATTTTCTTTTTTGGAGGTTTAACGTTTTTTGTAAAAGATCCTTGAGAACTAGTAGGACCTCTGAATGATGACGATCTGGATGGTGGTCTACTGTTAGGTTTTGGAGGAGCTGGGGTGAAAGAATTAATGCTTGAAGCAGCAGTTAGATTTTTCAATTGATGATTATAATTGCGATCTAATTTCAGAGACATGGAGTTAGATCTCATGAGAGGATTTTGGTTCATATTGACACTAGACCCTGTTTTACCTTGGAACAACTTCCCAATAGTGTGGGCAGCTGCCAAAGCATCTTCATTGGGCATATCAGTTGAAGTGGGCTGTAAATAGAAAAGTTAGTAGGGAAAAAGTAAACAAAGTGGTTGCGGTCGCAATCGAGGGATGGAGAAAACACGTACGGGACGATTGACCCCAGTATAGGCCTCGGGAAGACTGGACTTTCTTCTTTCACCAAAAAAACCCATTATTTGCAGGTAAATTGCGGTGATTTTGAGGATTAACAACTGAAATAAGCTCAAATAGCAACAAATTATTTGAGTTTGGCGGTGAATTTCCGTTTGGTTAGACGGCCCTGGTGCATTTTGATCATATGATTTGCCCGTGGTCCCTATCCGGGTAAATATCGGGGAAGTCTCAATTCCTGCAAATTTGTAAACAAAACAAAACAAAAGAAGAGCTACAAGTTCAAGCCATTCTTACCCAAAACCACTATGGTCTCTACTCCTGAATTGAAGCAGTACATGGACAAATCGTTGCTCATCCTGCTTGGTGGTGCACGCAAAATTCAAGGTGTGCTCCGGGGTTACGATTTCTTCCTAAATCTAACGGTGGAGGATTCGGTGCAAATCGACACCAAAACTGGTAACAAAGTTCAGATTGGTACTTCGGTGATTAGAGGAAATTGTATCCAGTCCATTGAAGTCCTAGACAAGATTTGATCTTTGTCTTGTTTTTACGAATTAATGACCTCTTTTACCATTGAATAGATGAGTATATTGGAATGAAAGTTAATGGAAAGCAGAAAGAAAAATAGAGCCTTAATAGAATAATGAGCATATCATTTGTGTTGTACTGTATTATTATAATCATTAGTATAAATATTATGCTTCAAAATCTAGCAGCCATTTCAATTCCTTCATTTTTGTAACCACATTTTTCATAAAATTTGACATTTTTGTCAGCACAATCCAAAATAACTTTATAACAACCAACATCTGAGCCAATCTTGGTCAAATGTTTGATTAAATGATATCCTAATTTTTTACCTTGTTCTTCTGTAGAAACCGCAATATCTTCAATGTGTCCAACTAATCCACATTCATGAATGATTTTTTGTTCAATGAAAATGGTTCCCACCGCAACGATTTTATCATCTTTAGCCTTGTTGACAATAACCGCTGTGTTGTAGATATCAGGATGATTTCTCATATATTCAACGGTCTTAGTGAATTTTTCTTTAGTTAAATCCCCTACCTTTGTTAAGACAGTCAAAGTTTTCACAACTCCTTCAAAATCCAGGGCTTCCACCGGTCTAATGAAATAATCAGAATGCAATTGTGGTTCGGGCATATTGATCAAGAGTACCGAATAGTAAGATCAAAGAGAACACTTCTCAATTTGAAGGTAAAGAAGACGCTCCCATGTTTCACTGGATTTAAGATCCAAAACATTTTAAAATTCATCTTTGGGGGTGGATAACCCCGTAACATACCATCATACAGACCTTTGGAAGTTAGCTTAAGTTTCGTTAAGTTACTTGAAAAACACAATTTTTATCGTTCATCTTGATAATTTTTACAATAAATTCATGACTCCGACGGCTTTTTTAATTCCATTAGTCGCGAAAAGTTGTTATTTCTTTTCTTAAAACGAAATTGATTTGTGACAACTAGTAAACACAACAACATAAGAAAAAATAGGTTTGTAACTTTCAATTATCGAAACTGTCTTTATATAGTAATCAAAGTACTTCTCAACAGCATCACGTATGCTTATCATCATTTTTTTCTCAATTTGAGAATCCAATATAATTATTATTCTTCAACCTCAAATAAAGCAAGTTCAATTTATTTTAAATCTCCTAGACGAAACGTTAAGAAAATCAATATCCAATCAACTAATCAGCTTCAACCGTGTTACTTCACACCCAACAGATTTTGAACGTGAATACCATACACCGTTTTCGAAAATAGTCTTTGTGAAGATAGTCTCCATTTGTACCTCTTACAATCAAAATATATACTAACGCTAATAATAATTTTAATGAGTTTTTGTTTTAAATTTTCAGTATCAAGCATTCTCGAATTACTTATTCAAACAAAAAGTTTATCATCATAGTTGCTATATTCTTTATGAGCAAAATCTTTGTCTATTATGAGAGTAGAACAATAACTGTTGACAATAAGCAAACTCAAGATCAAAATTTAATTTTCTGTCATAAAGAGTAAACAAACTTTTCAGAATCATCAGAGTTTTTTGAACAATTTTTATTAGAAGAAAGAATTTAAAAGGTAAACTAAAAGGTGAACTTTTTCTTGAATCAAGCATTTGATTAGTTTCAACAGCATTAATATTGATAAGTAATTTAAAAAACGGAAAATCCATTTGATCAAAAAAAACTACTACTGGTGGATTTATTTGAGTTGTACTTTCAAACTTCAATTGTCAGCTTACAGAAGAACTTAATGAAGTAAATTTATATTAAACAGAAGTTCGAAGAGATAAAAAAATTAAGTGAAAACAAATGTAATAACACATAAGATGCTATAGTATGGAAAAGCTCGCAAAGAGAAAAAATGCAAGTGAGAATCAGTAGAAGTGATAAAAATTGAATTGAAAAGTTGGAATGTTACTTTTTTTTTAAGAAAAATGTTATCAATTCAAAGAGCAATCATACCAAAAATCAAGCTGATCAAACCTAAAACGGTCAATCCCATGTTCTTTGAGATTGAGTTCCCATTACCTTGGAAAACCACGCCCGCGTAATCACCAGAGGAATTGGAACCATTAGAGTGTTTTCTTCTAGTAACGTAATGGTATTTGGTTTGGGTTGAAGTTAATGGAACAAAAGCAGTGGTGTAAGTCTGGACTTCCCCATTGGTAGTAACAACCCCATAGCTGACACCGGAAGTCACTCCGTCAATGACAGTGGTTTGGGAAGCAACAATAATAGAATCTTCTTCAGTGGAAGTGACAAAATCATCTTCGTAAACACCAGAAGATTGAATAGCAACTTCCGAGGAAGAAGAGCCAGCTTCGGCAGCAATATCAGAAGTGGAAACAGCAGCAACAACTGGAGTGGTAGAGACAATGGCGCTAGTAGAGCTTGAAGTTGTGTTGTCAAAGGTGTAAGAGGTGGATGAAGTGGATTGGACAGCGTCAGAAGCTGGGGCAGAAGTAGAGGAAGCAGTAGCAGCAGTAGAAGAGGAAGCACCAGAAAACCCATCGGCAGCAGCCACAGTGCCAGCGAAATCAGCATTGGCTCTGCCGTTGACGGAACCATCAGTAGCAGAGAAACTTTCACCAGTTTTGTCATTGTACTTGTATTCTGTCCCGGTGGAGTAGTCAGAAATCTTGATGTATTTGACATAGTTATAGAATGGAGCCCCATCAGTGGAGGTGGCCCCACCAGCCCATTCAACTGTACCTGAATCAGTGGAATCTCCAGCAGCCCACACTCCAAGGAAGACTCTTGAAGGAGCTACCGGATAGTCGTAAGCACCAGAGGTAGAAACACTAGATTTTTCAAGGGTTCTTTGAACAGCCCCATCAACAGACCAAGTAATAGCAGATTCAGTCCATTCAATTGTGTAAACATGATAATCAGCAGTGGTATCAAAAGAAAGATCATGAGTTTTACCTCTATCATAAGAACCAGTAACTCCTTTACCAAAATAATTACTTTGCACTTGAGTTTTATAAGTACTAACCCATTCAAAATCAATTTCATCCCCATCATCAGATTGCAAAAACAAATTGGAAACTAATCCAGTTCCAAGAGCAGTCTTAGCACTGATTTCAATTTTTCCATAAAGAATATAGAAATTGGATCTAAGAGATGGACTTTGACCATGTGTTTGCCATTCTTCTTTTAATCCATCTTTACTATAAGTGATCAAATCTGAGTTATATAATGGAGTAAAATAATCGGTTTCTTCGGAGAAATCTAAGTAAATGGAGGTTCCTAAAGCTGGGTCAGCAGAGCAAGAGTCTGTCAATGGGTCACAATCGCTGGCATAATTTGCACTAGCCAAAGAAAAACTACTTGCAAGGGCAAGAAGAACGGGAAACAATTGCATTTCTGTCAAATGATGAAGTTTTGAGGGGAAAGTTGTTGAGCAAAATAAACTGAATTTCTCATTGATAAAAAATTTCTGGATATCTTCAATTTAATATATGATTGAGAACCTTGAGACAGAGCCATATGAGTTTTATGATTGTTAAGAACCCCAAGACTGCCGTTTCATGGCACACCAACCATTTTTAAGATTTATGCACGCCCTTGCCCACACATTCCGTTTTGAACTCTTAATGCCCTGTATGTTTTACCATTCCTTGAGTCAAATCTCTTCATAAACTGTTTGGGAAATGCTAAGTGGCTCAAAAGTATTACAATTAATATAATACAAATTTTAATCCAATTTTTTCCTGTTCGAAATGGCTTTTGTTGAACCAAATATCACACTGCAGGGCAAATTTTATTAATGAATGGTAACGACAAGAGTTGTTTCTTGAAAATGGTATTAACAATTGTTCAAGGATAAATTACAAAATTAGACAAAAGTGGTTGTGAAAGTCTTATCACAAGTGAATGCATCGTGTTTGCTTAACAATTCCCCCTCAACATTTACCAGTAAGCAAAAATAAACAAATTTTGAGGGAAATTGTGATTCAACTATAACAACTATCCACATGTAATAACTTGTGATGGGTAACAATAGTGATTCAATCTCACTTAGCAAACGGTGACTCACTTTTTTCGCCTTTCTGTTTGACAACGTATCCATCATTCCAAAAATCATAAAATGCCACATATTTCCACAAAGGGTCTGGAACAATTTGAAAATTACAAAGGTTGTCAAATGACAACTATTGACTTTCATTGGTTTAATGTTTGGAAAATGTGTTCAAGACATTTTGTTTGCAGTAAAATATGCTATGAGATTGTTCTACAAGAATAATTTTCAAAACACTTAATGCAAAAATTAAGGATAATCGCTGAATGATTATTACAAGTGAATTTTAGATCAAACTCTTGATAATCATTTAGTATTTTATGATTTATCATATTGTAAATATCATAGATACGATCACCCTGTGTTAGCATCAAATTTGAGGGAAAAAAAATTATCACCAAATAATTGTTTACAAACAACTTGACTTCTTGCTTGAAAAGGTAACATAACTTTTCTAGATCTTCGTTGAAACTATTTTGTTATTCTGAAAAGATTAGTGAACATTCCTCATAAGCTGAAGTTTTTTGCTAATAGTTTTGTAGTTGCAAGGTTAAATAAGTTTACTTGAAGTCAAGACAAAATGGCTGATTTCCTCATTAAGTCACTGTAACACCCTTTTCAAGTTTACAAACTGTCAAATCACCCAGTACATTATTACCAGATTGAAATCTCAAGAGGTTTTGAAACAAAGAGATGATGAACGATGTTGAAAAAACTATTGTTTCATGATTTAACATTAGTAAATCTGACACTGAAGACTCATTCCAAACAATGAAACAATATCCGTCATGTTTTTCATTAGAATCATTTTTAGATCAATGAGATGGAAACAATAACTACTTTTTGTGTCAGTTTGCATTATCAGAATTGATGCAGGCAAAAGTTTCTAACAATTTGTTCCAAACAAAATTCTTTACCTTCTTGATCTAACCCAAACTTTGTTTGAACTGATCCAAGGGTAGAGAGTTTCAGTCTTCAACTCAAATAAATCTAGTAACAAAACAGTTTCTTTCCAAAAAAAACTCTCATCAATGGATGAAATTAACAAAATAACAAAATAAATTAAACGAAAAGTTAAATATTTAAAAAGATACATAAATAGTT
>JBAKFZ010000095.1:0-43937 GCA_037355385.1 Saccharomycopsis sp. FM-2023a
AGATAAAAAAATATTCTTAAAATAATAAATATAGTAAAAAAAAATTGATTAAAACAAAGAGTTAAAAAAAAAACTAGTAAAAAACGGAGTCATGTATAACGTTTAAAGTTCTCCATTTTTTTGTTCGTATTCCCTAATTGGTTTGAAGTAATCATGAGCCATTGCTTCTTTAGCAGTTAATCTGTCTTGATGATCGTATCGTAAAAGTTTATCGACAAAATCAAGGGCTTCAGGAGAAAGAAACTGTTTATTATTCTCATTAATAAATCTACTCCATGGACGTTTAGCATACTGACCTAAATCTTCATATTCTGCTCCTAACTGAATATTATATTTTTCCAAATATTTATATAAATCATCGGTTCCCAAAACTCTAACAATTTGTACTAATTGATCAGTATTGGATTTCCCATGGAAAAAAGGTTCTCTTTTAAAAATCATTGAAGCTAATGTTGTTCCAAACGACCATAAATCAAGTGAGTAATCATAATATCTAAAATCAACCAATAATTCTGGTCCTTTAAAATATCTTGAAGCAACCCTAACATTATATTCAGTTCCTGGATGATAAAATTCCGCTAATCCCCAATCAATGAGTCTTAATTTCTTTGCTTCATGATCAATCATAACATTATGAGGTTTAACATCTCTATGCATAATCCCCATTGAATGAGAAAAATCTAATGCTTTTAATAACTTATACATATAAAATCTAATATCAAAATCAGTAAATTTTGGATATAATGTTCTAAAATCAATATTTCTAACTTCTTCAAATACTAAAGCAGGAGTTTTAGAAACCGGATCTCTAACCACATCAATTAACTCAATAACATTTGGTCCATTAATCAAATTTTGTAATATTTTGATTTCTCTTTTAATTTTCTTTCTTTTAACTGGTTTTAAAACTTTGATAACCACTCTTCTACCTTTTGGGATTTCAAGACCTTGAAAAACTTCAGAATATTTCCCGCGTCCCACTTTCTTAACAATTTCATAATGCTCCTGACTTCTCCAAACTATGCTAACATTATCATAATCCCAATATGATTGAGGTTTGAAAGAATTAACATCTGCGTAAACTTTGGAGATAAAACTGGTGTTCTGATTACTGTTATTAGACATTTTCAATATATATCTATGTTATACGGCTTGTCTCCACTAAGTACAACAACACAGAGACACCGTTGATGGTTGCTTCTATAGTTGATGAGCTTGAGGAAAAAAAAGTGGGCTTGTCTTGTGGATCTTTTGGTTCTTGATTTTTTTGATTTTTAAAAATTTGCCATCGAATCTCTGAGGCACGTGCACACTTATTCTGATTGTGCACAATAAACTACAACATTTACTTAACAATTTGTTCATTAAATGGCATTCATTTTGATATTACTATGATTGTATTTTCACTGAACTCAAGCTCCTTGGATTCCTTTAATCACATTGCTTTGAAGATCTTTTTCATCTTGTAAGTTGGAGATTTTATTAATGGTTCTAAGATCACCCACCACATCTCTAGTTTTACCAAAATAAACTTCTTGAATCAAGTTTCTAATTTTTGATTCTAAATCTTCCACTAAAGTTCCAATATTTGTAATATGATCAACAGCATTCTTAGCAATGGCATTTTTCTCCAATTGTCTAGTCAAAGATCCTGATAAACTTAAAGAAATATCTTCATCATCTTCCATACTCAAAATAACAGTGCTGGTCAAAGAATATTCATAAACCTCGGTATCAGCTTTAGTAACGTTGATAACATGAATACTATCCCAAACTGATGAGGAAACTCCTGATTCTTTTTTGAATAAAATTGCTCCAGCAAATCCATTAGAGATATCATTCAAATCAATGGATTCATCTTCATCATTAGGATTCCATAAATAAACAGAACAAACCCCACCTTCATAATACATGTCTCTATAAATATCAAAAGAGTCATTAGCAAAAATTTCAAGGTCTCTTAAATCATTTAAAGGTTTTGGTGCCAATTCTGCATCTTCTCCTGTCAATTCAGGATAATATCTATTAGACCATGGGGATCTATAAGAATCCCCATCTCGATTGTAATCACAAATCAAATAATTCTTCCCACTGGATTCACATTTTTTATATTTTAATGGCTGATCAATTGATGATAATAACTCATCTGCTAATTCGGGACTCAATCGACAAAGATTGGTCAAATTTTTGGAAATATTCTTGGGATCCAATCTTCTTAAAAGATCCAAAGAGGCATCATAAGCTTCGTCTGACATGAATTAATTGAATTATTGGTATCAAAGTTGTTCAAAAACAATTGTTTTACAAATTGAAACGTTTGATTAAAATGACACCTGGGTAACGTGACATATAGGGTAACGTTATTTTTTTCTGCTTTAATTTTTTCTGTTGCTGATTTTGAAGCTTTTGAAGATTGAATGTATTTAAGGGATTATAATGGAAATTGGGGAATTTGAAGAATATATTAAGAAAAAGGCAAAATTGTGGAAAGATTTTAAAAACATAAAAAAAATTGATACAAAATTCATACATGAATTCTTACAGAAATCTCAATCTTTTTTACAAAATGTGGAAAATTTAACTAATTACAAAGATATTTTGATTTCTTCAAAAATTGATACTTATTTACTCTTAAACATTGATGAAAATTCTAACAATGAAACTTTAGTGTCATTTTCTTTACTATATATCACAAAAGTAATAGAAATTTATGACTTTTCTAAAGATTTAGAATGGTTAATTAAAAGAATCTTTAGTTTATGTTTATTGATTCCTACTAAAGATTCCTTAACTACTATGGAATTGTTTCAATTGACCTGTCTTATTACCTTTATTAGCAAGCTAATAATAGACATTTCTTCAACATCTTTGAAATCTTTAATTGCTCCTTTTTTTTCTGTTGGAATTTTATCAAATGTCAACATCGATGAAATTTTGAGAGATAATCCTTTTTTACTCAGAAGCTACGATTCTTTTGAGAAGAAATTAGCCAAAAATCCTGAACCAATATTTGCAAAGAATTGGTTATACAAAATGATTGAAACTTATAAACAATTAATATTCAATTTCAAGTCCAAAAATATTTCGAAAAATGATTTGGTGGATTATAGTAACAGTTTCCACAATTTCTTAGTCACAATTCTCAGTCAATTGTCAACTAGAAGATTTTCCAACACTTTGGTTAAGAAATCCAACGTGATGAGTTTTATCCATAGTTCGTCATTATACTTGAAAGAAGAGAAGATTAGTTTTTATTTTAACATTCTTGATAATTTAGAATCCTTGATTTATTTTCCCATTAATGACTTCAATGGGACTTATGAATTTTATAAAGA
The DNA here is from genome assembly GCA_037355385.1 of Saccharomycopsis sp. FM-2023a. Taxonomy (NCBI): domain Eukaryota; kingdom Fungi; phylum Ascomycota; class Saccharomycetes; order Ascoideales; family Saccharomycopsidaceae; genus Saccharomycopsis; species Saccharomycopsis sp. FM-2023a. Next base: position 3,336 of record JBAKFZ010000095.1, read on the forward strand.
TTTTCTAGAGAGGAAAAATAAATCTTTGGAAATTTTAAAACTCAATTGTTACAAAAAATCAATCGAAATCAACTCATTAGAATTGAATTTTGAGAAATTTAAAGATAGTTTTAATGCATTGTCATTGGAAGAAATGAAAGAATTGGTTGAAGATTGTGGGATTATAATTCAAGATGGGTTTGTGGTATCTACAAATTTAACGATGAATTTACTATATTATAAATATTTTGCAGAATTGAAAAATTACAAGCTCCCAAAGAAAGGTATTAATCAAAACGATTTATTGAAAAATTTTCATAACATTAATGATTTTCAGTTAGTTAAGAATTCTTTTTTACCAATTATTGGTAACGAGTATTTGTCAATTCATGATTTAATCAATCGAAATTTTCAACTAGCAAGACACGAATACCTTTATCAGACAAGACTACATCTTGAAGAGGTTTTGAGAAGATTTAAAATGGGGAAGAATATTGTCGGATCAAGTAAATATGGATTACCAATTAAGGATATTGTGTCTAATAATTTACTAATAGCTGATGGTCAAAAAGTTGAATTAATGGTAAACACTTTTAAGATATCACATCAAATTATCAGTGGCTGGAAGGCTTCAATTGATGAAACAGTATATTTGGTCAAATTTAAAGAACCTCTCAAAAATTCTCAAAATTATTTGGAATCCAAGGGAATTGAAAAAATGATTAGTGCTAAAATTCTAAACATTGAGAACATCAAAGATGGCTTGAAAATTACGGCGATTGTTAATGCTTTGGGAAAGATTGACTGCAATTTGATTATTAAAAGTAAAATTGAATTTGATTTCAATTTAATAGACCTAAAAATTTTAATTCCACCGTGGTTGGAAGATTCATTATTGGGATTTGAACCTGGTCAAGAAGACGAAGAGTTTCTTATTAGAACCAATGGGTTATTAGAGTCTTTTGATCAATTAAAAGAATCATTGAATAATTACGAAATTGAAATTGAGCCAATTCTGAAGAAGCGAAAAACCTTAAAAACTCAAATTGAGCCCCCATTTGCTCTCAAATTAAATGGCAAAAACTGTTTAGTTTCATCAAATCATGAAGACTCCAACATTGCTCCCAAGTTGAAATACACCAAGGAACAAATAAACAGCATTATTTCGTCTTTAAAAAAAGGAGTTAGTATCATTAATGGACCAAGCAGTAGTGGGAAGGCAGAAGCTCTTGGAATGTTAAGTTCGTTACTATCTATCAATTTTCCCAGTGAAAAGACTTTAATTTTGACAAAAAATGGGCATTATACAGAAAAATTATATCAAATTGTTAAAGATCTTGGGATGATGAAGTATTATGAATTTTTAAAATTGAATGATGACTTGATTTTTGAGGAATTGAAGGAAAAATTACAAGGATTATTAGATGAAGTAAATAAATTATCAAAATCATTGAACATTGAAGGATATCATGGTGATAATTGTGAAACTGCTTTGAATTTTTATAAAGTTTACATTTCAAAAACTGGGACTGAGGAGTTAGAAAAATTTTTGATTGGAAAACCAGTTAGTTACATCACAGAAATCTTTAATCAGATCAAATTTTTAAAACCTTTGGAAATTTTGAAAGGTGATAATTTGAAAAATTACCTAATAAAAGGTGAAAAATTAGTCATTATGGATTTTAATCATTTGAGAAGTTTAAACAATTTGAAATTTGATAATATTGTTCTTTATGAAGCTGGAGAATTTTCTGAACTTGAATTAATGATCTCATTACAATTTTGTGATGAAAATTTGAAAAGGTTAGTACTTATAGGAGATGAAATTACTGAAATGGCAAATTTAAAACTACTCGAATTTTCTCTTCTAAAAAAATTCTCTAAATTTTATCGATCTAATTACTTGACCAAGGTTTTCAATATCAGGTCTCTGATTTTGGATATTTATAAAAAAGCTTATTATAAACCCCTTACTGCCGCACAAACCCCATTGGCTAATGCAGGATTTGGGAAACTGTATCAATTCTTAAACATCAGTGGTGAAGAATTAAATCCTTCTTTTGATAACTACCAAAACATTCAAGAAGCGGAATATTCTGTCTCATTATTTAATTATTATAAACTACTTGGCTATGATCCTAGAAAGATTGGAATCATGACGTTGTATTCGGGGCAAAAAGCATTAATTTTGGATATCTTGAATAAGAAAAGTGATTCTCATCCATTTGTAGGGACAGTAGAAGAGTTTTATGAAGAATTTGATTATGTTATTTTCTCATTAGTAAGAACGAAAAGGGCCAATATTAATAAAAACAAATTGATCAAAGGTTTAGCAAAGGCAAAATTAGGATTATACGTTTTGAGTAATACAAGCTCAGTTAAAAGTTTTGAGTTTTTGAAAGTCAATTTGGAAGATCAAATCTTTATTGTTGAAAATGAGTTGCTAAACGGTTTTGAAAGATTAGAAAATGATAAAGTTACTCTGAAAGGATTTGCTTCAAAGCAATTTATCAACTATGTTTATGATTTAATGATTGAAAAGTTACAAGTTTGATAGTAATATAACGACATTGTTTATTGATTAAATCTATTTGTAAAAGACTTAATATTTACCAATCCAGTATTGTCTGATTGGTGGAGCAGCATTACCAAGATCAGTGAGAGCTTTAACTTCTTCAGGAGTCAATTCAAAATCAAAGATCTCCAAAGCTTCAACAATTCTTTGAATCTTGCCACTGGTGGTGACAGCAATTACCCCTCTTTGGTTAACCCAACGCAAGGAGATTTGAGCAGTGGTCTTGTTGTACTTTTTAGCCAATTCATCAATCTTAGAAAGCAAAGGAGCATAATCATCCCCTTTGGCTTTGTAAAGTTGGGCCAATGGAGAATAAGCAGCAAGAACAATATTGTGTTTTTGAGCAAAATCATAAATTCCCGGAGATTGGTTTTGTAAAACTAAACTGAATTCAATTTGGTTGACCAAAGGTTTATGCTTAGCAAAACTTAACAACTCTTCCAAATCACTAACTCTGAAATTAGAAACCCCCGCATTCTTAATCTTACCTTCGTCGATCAATTGTTCAATTTCTGTCCAGACTTGTTTGATGGTGGAGTTTTCGAGGAAAGGAGCGTGTACCAAATATAAATCCAAATAGTCAGTATTCAAATCTTTCAAAGTTTTGTTGACGGTTTCCAAAGGAGATGATTTGGAAATATCAAACTTGTCAGTGATCCAAAGATCTTTTCTAGTAACGTTAGGGTTTTTGGCAAAGAAACGTTTCAAGGCTTCCGCAACTTCTGGATGGGTCTTGTAAACTTCAGCAGTGTCAATGTGGTATTGCTTGCTTTCTAAAGCATTGATTAAAGCTTGAACGGTAGCTTCGTCGACAACTTCTTCGTGATCAGGTTTGAACCATTTTGTCCCCGTACCAAAAGCAACTGGGGAAATTTTGGAGCCATTGGCAAGAGTAATGAAGTGGTCAGAGTAAGCCATTATGATTCGTGTAGTAAATTTGTGTTGAATTGGGACAGAAGAAAGATATATTTTACTGAAAACTGGGGATGTTTGTCTTGTTTATACCACAAAATTTTTGAAATTGCCACCGAAAAAAATAGCGTGCAATTAAGCAATTGCTGATATTCCCACACTCCACCACAATCACAATCACAATCACAATCCAAATCTTTCAAATTTCTACTTAATTCAGACTCTTTCAATTCAAAGTTTCTCCTTGTTTTTGAGTGCAGAATCTGTTTTACAAAAAGTTTTGATCCTTTAGCTCCCGTGGAAGGCCTCTTATCCCACGCCTCGGAGCAAGCCTATCTCCGGTCCCGCATTAAATGAGGATTGTTGATAATTTCATTGATTTTAGCTAATTATTTAAGGATTCTTGTGTTTGGATTGGAAATTCATACACAGAAATTACCGAAATAAATGTGATTTGTTCAAAAATCAATGAAGTTGTGACGTGATTATTACCGTATTTAAAGGAGACTTGAAACTTGATTTTCAAACACTATTGATAAACATCAAAATGACTTTTAGTAAAGTCTTTTATTTTGAATTTTTCTCTTTTTCGCTCGTATTTCCTGAGATCAGATATTTGTGAGTACAAGCTTACTATGATTATAATATTAGCCATCAATTTATTAAAAATCTTTTTCTATTATACATAAGCATGTTTCTAATCAATCCTTTCTTAATTTGATTTAAAATTTAGGATCAGTATTGAATTCGTGATCAGAATCAATTATTGTTCTTTTAAAACCCAAAAATTCTCTTGAGCCAGGATAGACTAAGTTAGGACACAGCATACAAAGATGAATTATTGGGAATGATGTATTTGTGTACGGTAACGAAGCAATTATTCAGTTATAAAGAAAACTGTTATTATGCGATAATGAAAGTGAGGAAAAACTGATATCTGGCAGGTAAAATCAAAGATAACATACTTTCAGCTGTGATGAAAATAACATAACACGTGTTACACGATTTTAAAAAATACTCTTTATAGACTATTAATACTTACATATCACGACTAAGGATTCTCCAGCTAATGTTAATAAGGTTCCACATCCAGTTCAGCTGTCTCCATTTCCTTAACAAAAACTTGGGAAAATATGTCAACTGTCAAGGCTTCAAAAAACGTCCACCCAAATAACTCAATTGTGATACTCAATTGTGATTGAGTTATTTGGGCGGAAGATTCATTACTAATTGATTACAGCTTGTTAAGTTAAAGACAAATTATAATATTTATGAATCATTTAATAAGAAATAAGATTAAGCAAAAATATTAAAAAAAATTATTATAATTTGAGTAATCTTAATTTGAAAATAGCACCTTGAATGTCTTGATCTTCATCAATAATGATTTTATCAACGTTTTCACTAAAAACTTTAACTTCTCCTCTACAAGTTTTTTCCACCATTTCGGAATGTTTTTCAATGATTTTTTCTAAACCAATTTTATCAGCAGTAAATTCATATTCAATTTTAACATCATCAGTGGCTTGTAATCCTCCTTTTTTACGTAATCTTTGAACTCTATTGATGAACTCTCTAGCTAATCCTTCTTGTTTTAAATCTTCATACAGGTTGGTATCTAAAACAATCAAAACATCAGAGTCAGTTTTAGTTTCAAAACCAGGTTTAGAATTTTTAGTAGGAATATCTCTAATAACATTCAAATCTCCTTTCACTAATGGAATATTAGCAATGATAATCTCACCAGTTTCTAAGTATTTTTGGACTTGTTCAGATTCAACATTTGGCAAAGCATTTTTAACTAATTTCACATCTTTCTTCAATTTTTTACCTAATGTTGGCCAGTCAGCAACTGCTGAATATTCGACTCCAAATTTCTTTTCATCTGAAGTAATAATGATATCTCTAACATTTAACTCTTCAATAATATAAGATTCTAAAGCTTTAATATCTTTCAAATAATCTTCATTGCCATGAATAATAATTAAAGTTTTCAATGGAGTCTTTAAAGAAATGGTTTTTTTATCTCTAATAGTTCTTCCCAAATCAATAACTTTTTGCATTCTACTAACTGCAAGTTCAATCTTTGGATCAAATTTACTTTTATCAACCACTGGATAACCAATGAAATGAACTGATCTATAATCTGCACATAATAAACTCAAATATTCTTTTGAAAAGTATTCTTTTAGTTGAAGATAAATATGATCAGCTAAAAATGGAGTAAATGGAGCCATAGCTCTACATAAAGTTAACAAAGTGAAAGCTAAAGTATTCAAAGCTTTTAAACCATCTTCAAGTCCATTTTCACACTTTAATCTTTTTCTATTAAATCTAATATACCAATTAGTTAAATCGTCAATTAAATTTAACAATTTTGGCACCACTGTGAATAATCTATATTCATTCATTTCCGCATGAATAAATTCAATTAAACTTTGTAATGAAGCTAAAATCCATCTATCCATAACATTTTCAGATTTAAAATTTTTATCAAAAACAAAAGTTATACCATGTTCTTTTTTCAATAAATTAACTTGACCTTCTAAAAATTTGTAAGAATTTAACCAAGGTAAAGAAACCTTAGAAATAACTTCTTTAACCCCTTGTTCACTGAATTTCAAAGATTCCCCTTTTAAAACAGATGAAGTAATCAAATACAATCTTAAAGCATCAGAACCATATTTGTCAAAAATTGCATTTGGATTTGGATAATTCTTTAATCTTTTGGACATTTTTTTACCATCAGAAGCCAAAACAATCCCATTAACAATAACGTTTTTATAAGGAGCAGTTTGGAAAAGATGAGTACCTAAAACGGTTAAAGTATAAAACCAACCTCTTGTTTGATCTAACCCTTCAGCAATGAAATCAGCAGGAAAACCATTTTTGAACTTTTCAGGGTTTTCAAAAGGATAATGTTTTGAAGCATATGGCATAGAACCTGATTCAAACCAACAATCAAAAACTTCTTCAATTCTGTGTAATTCACCTTTACCCTTTTGGGATGGAATAGTAATATCATCAATACTATCTCTGTGTAAATCTGTGATATCATTTCTACCAGACAACTTTTTCAATTGTTCGACAGAAGAAATAGAAACAATTTCTTCATAATCATCACTGACCCATAAAGGAATTGGAGTACCCCAATATCTACTTCTTGAAAAATTCCAATCCCTAGCATTATTAATCCAGCTTAAAAATCTATTTTTGACGGTAAGTGGAACCCATCTAGTTTTTTCCACATTATCTAACATTTCTGGAACATAATCTTTGACTTTAATAAACCAAGCAGGAATGGTTCTTTGTAATAATGGAGTATCTGATCTCCAACAGAATGGATAACTATGTCTAACTTGAGAGTTAACTAGAATATTACCTTTAGCAGTCAAATCTTTGATAATTAATTTATCAGCATCTTTAACATAGATCCCAACAAAATCTGTAACTTCTTTGGTAAATTTTCCAGTATCATCAAGTGGACAAGGAGCCGGATTTTTTTCAGAGATAACTCCATAAGCAGTACAAGCAATATTATCATCTTCCCCGTGGGCTGGAGCTTGATGAACAATACCAGTACCACTTTCAGCACTAACATAATCAGCAGAAATAACTCTAAAAGCAGTATCTTTAAACTCTTCATAGAAATAATAATATAAGGGTTTATATTTGAGACCAACTAAATCTTTACCTTTGATCTTTTCCACCACTTTTAATTTTTCTTTCTTTGGTTTTTTATATAAGGTAGTTAATAAGCTTTCTAATAAAATGAAATATTTATCTTTGGTTTCATCATAGATTTTAACATATTCAAAAGATTCATTAACACAAAGAGCCAAATTACTTGGTAAAGTCCAAGGAGTAGTAGTCCAAGCAACAAGATAAGTATTTGGTTCATTAGCCACTTCAAATCCAATGGTAACGGCTGGATCAAGAACATCTTTATAATTTTGTTGAGCTTCAAAAGATGACAATGGAGTGGTTAATCCAGTAGAATAAGGCATAACTCTAAAACCTCTGTAGACAACCCCTTTTTCGAATAATTCATTAAAAACCCACCAAATGGATTCCATGAATGAAGGATATAAAGTTTTATAATCATTATCAAAATCAATCCATCTACCTAATCTTCCAATTGTTTCTCTCCATTCATCAGCACATCTCATGACAATGGCTCTACATTCGTTATTATAATTAGCAATTCCCAACTTCATAACATCGTCTTTACCCTTAATTCCAAGTTTCTTGTCAATTTCGTGTTCAACTGGAACACCGTGGGTATCCCATCCAAATCTTCTTTCAACGTATTTACCATTCATAGAATGGTATCTAGGGACCACATCCTTGATGGTGGAAGCTAAAATATGACCATAATGAGGAGCCCCAGTGGCAAATGGAGGACCATCATAAAAAGCCCATTCAGGTTTGCCTTCATTCAATTTGTTGGAGGTTTGGAAAGCATCAATCTTGTCCCAGAAGTCCTTGATCTTGACTTCTTCATCTGGGAAAGAGAAAGGCTTACTTTGAGCCTCTGGTTCAGCAGACATGGTGGTTGTTAATGAAGCTGTTGTAAGTTTGTTTGTTATAGAAGAAAAAAAATTGAACGATTTTTCAAAAAATTTTCTGAGTTGGCGATTTCCGTTTCTGATATTATGAGGAGGGCGGCACCCGGATGGGATGAGTCACCAGATCTTGACTGATTCTGACGTTTTTTGTAAGAGAAAAGCTTCCAATAACGAGGTATCGGAACCAGAGTGGACTGTATATCAGAGTGTTGATGAGAATAAGATTGTTTTATGACTGGTTTGGTGGGAAAGGGTGGGTTCAGTAGGGAGATCTGAGTTATTAGTGTGGAGCGCACTGCAGTTGTTCAGACATTTCTTAGAAGAGTTGGTAAATCTCAGTTAAAAGACTGTTTGAGAATAATTAATGAAAATTACGAAGGAGGTAGTCATTACTCATTTGTTTATCTACAACTTCGAAAAGTTCAATCAATTTTCTCTACCACTTTCAGGCAGTTTTTGAATTATTTCTGAAATAATCCGCATTGATTCACAGAACTTCATTATAATTGAATAAATTAGTCAATGTAATGATGAACTGACTGGTTATTCATCGCTGAGCTTTTGAAAGTGTAAGTACTCAGGGCTTCATCACAGTTTGAAGCAATTCCTTTGCTTTTTCAGTCTATTCTTATAATCTAATCTCTCATAGATGATTTACAAAAATGAATAATTCTCAATGATATAATATATTGAAAATAAATGAAATATGACCCAGTAAAATAGAAAAAAAGGAGAAATCTAATAAAAACAAATGGAGCATAATAACAACAACTAAACAAAAAAAAAATTGTAAAACCACGATTAATAATAATGTATTGCTGATAAGGTATCATTAAAAAAGCAACTGAAAAATTTTTATAAAGAAAGCTGACCATCATGAATTAGCTGAAAAAGTGAAATGAAAGGAACAACTATGGTTAAAGTTGATTGAAGAGAATAAATGTCCCAAAAGGGAAAATTTCATTTCCCAACGTTCAAATGTAGATACAACACTCAATTCACACTCATTCCAATTTCTAACATTAAATAATCAATTCAAAATCACTATCACTATCATAGTACTGATCAAAATCGTTACCTAACTGACTTAGTTTTCGCTTTCTAGTCATTTCACTAGAATTAGTTTCTTCATTAAAGAAAATTGGAATTGGAGTAGTAGAAACTTTTGGTGATTGAGGCCAATAATTTGAGCTGGCTTCCGTTGAGGATGAAGATGAAACAGTCATTCGACTATCAGGGGTATTAGCACATGATGGGGTAGTGATAGAAGAGTTGGTGGGAGATGAAATAGATGTGGTGTCCTTAAAAGTATCAAAAGATAAAAATTTATTGGAATAAGTTTGGGGATTTGGAGTAGAAGGGCGGGAAGAGACTGTTGAATGAGCGACAGTTGAACCAGACAAAACCCTTTTATTTTCGGTTAATGATGAAGGAATAGACATGATGATGAAGAGTTGTAAAAGTGGCAAAGATTATTAATTAAGAATCAGTTTTCAAACAAACATTTTCATAATGAGCATGAATTTTTGAAGTATTTATTTGAGAATCTAAAAGTTCCCAATTTGGCCAGTTTCCAGAATTGTTATTGAATCTGAGTGTCAATTTCTAGTGTTTTCAATATTCAAGTTGGATCAAATTGGTGTTTAAAACTTTTACAAAAATGTAAGTGGGTGTCTGGGCTCATAAGCAGCGTTCCGGCCATTATGGCAGAGCTGCGAGCATCCGCACATTTTCACAACAATTTCCTTTCGTTAACATATTTATCTATAAACGAGAAATATTGTAGATCTTGAATACATGGTTTTTATAATATAGAGGAGAATTCTATTGAAGCTCATCATAATTATTACAAATTTGCTTATTTTCAACAAGTTTTGTTCAAACTAAAAGTATTTTTATTTTTTAAATATTTTTTAAACACTGCAATTTAACAAAAAACATTCTTTAAAGACCAAATCCCTTTTTAATTATTCTTGAAATTGAAAACTTAAAATGAAAAAGTAGTTTGAAGTTGAAATTTTAATTTACAAAAAAGAAATCAGAAAAAAAAATTTATATCTATTAATAATCATCAACTTTCCTCAGTGATATTCCAATTCATTTGATCAATGAATTCTGGTAATTGACTAATAATTCTATCGTTGATTTCTTCTCCATGACCACTGGCCACTTTCAAAACCAATTCATTTAATTCAGTTGATCCTAAAATATCCACATGTTCACTAGTCTTTGAACCTCCTCTCATATCAAATCTTTCTGGTTCATGCTTCATTTCTACCACTTTAACTTTCATATTTCCTGGATTATAAACAGAATTTTCTTGACGCCAAATATGGCATGGTGTATGGGTTAATAATGCAACAGTTCCATCACCATCTCCTAATAAAACCGTTTCTTTATCACCATATGCCATAGAAACATTAAGTTTTGTTTCGCTTTTATCCTTTTCTTCTTGATATGTATAACTTCTTTCAGTTGGATTACCAACACCATAAAAACAATAATAAGTAACATTAGGAGCATTCGGTAAAGTAGCTTCTAAGGGATTGGTCCATTTCATTGGATCTTGATTATTTCTTGCTAATTGTTCCTTATCTTTAGTGATACCATAACTATAACTGTTTAAAATTCTGTTTTTAAACCAATCTGGAGCATATTTAACTAAAAACTCAATTGAATTAGCCACGGTTAGATTGTTAGCAGAATATTCCCCGATATTTTCTTTAAATTTAATAAAATTACCATAAGATGAGGACCCTTTAGTTTTATTCTTCCAAAGATCATCAGGACTTCCTTCTAAAGTACCCCAAATATGATCACCACCTTTTGGTAACATACTGGCAACTCCTCCAAAAGTTCTTACCATATCAAGACGTTCTTTTCTACTAAAAAATTTTTCTAATCCATAAACTGCCACAGCGTTCAATTGAATGGTGTCTTTCATTTCTCCAGAAATTAAAGCAGTAACTGCTTTCGGTGTACCTAATAAACATCCAGCAATATCTATAACCGATTCAATATAAGTATTTACCCATTCAGGTCCACCATTACCATAATTTTTCCCATAAGCTTCAACCCACTTTAAAAAGAAAAAATTAACTTGAGATCCCATAGAATGACCAATCAAAATCACTTTCTTATTACCACTTTGGCGATATTGAACTTCAATTGAATTTTTTAATTTGGTGAAAAACATATCTCTCCTTTCAAGATCCATATAAGTTAATCTCCAATCATAAGAAGCCAAAGTCATTTCATTTGGTCCATAACCCAAAACTGCTAAATTACTAACAATTTTATTCCAAATCCAATAACCAGTAATGAAAAAATCGGCTGCTTCAAAACCTTGAGCTGCTCTGATTTTGAAATGAGGAGGATCTAATCCAGTTTCCGGATCAAGCATGATATGTTGTAACCAACAATACTTATTCAAAAACATGGCCTTTAACATATAAAATGATCCCCATAATCTTTTTCTAAAATGGGGTTCACTGGGACATTCGGGAGTTCCTTCTAATCCCCAACTTTCTAATCCAGTGCTAATGACCCCAGGAGTCATGATCACTGGATAGTGAGCAGTGAAGTTGTCTTCAACCATGTATTTACCCACCATAAAATCATCAGTAGTATCCACTTTTCTACTAGAAGTTTCCCCCTTAGCTTCATTTAAAGCGTTGATTAAAGAAGTTGGTAAAGTATCGGTTAAATCACTCAAATCAAAATCAAAATCAAAATCAAATTCAAGGGCTTTTTGGAGTTCCACTCCACTTTCTTTTGCTCCAATGAAAACACTAATCACCAAAACTATCACGGAGATAATAATAATGTAGAATCGTTTTCTTTTGAGGAAATCCCAGGGATCATTGTTGGGTTTTTTAACAACCACTGGCTTTTCTGGCTTCTTTTTACTACTGTCAGAGGCCCCTTTAGAGGACTTGCGCGAGTGAGATGGCATGGGGATTGTGTTGGAAATAGGTGAAATTAGCTTCTTTTGTTTTGTTTTTTTGGATTTATTTATTTTGTTTTTTGATCGTGATAATGGAAAAAAAGCTGCCAAATTTTTCAGAATTTTGACAATTTGAAGCAACAAATTAATTAAATTAGGAATTGCAAAATGTCCAAAACCCTTTTGATCGACAACGGCTCGTTCAATATCAAGATTGGCTATGCGGGGGAGAAAGCCACTCCTCATTTGGTTCCAAATGCCATTGTGAGAACAAAGGACAAACGATTGATCATTGGGGACTTAATCAAAAACAACCAGAATATTAGTGGTTGTTTCTTCAAACGACCATATGAGAAAAATCAACTAACGTCCTGGGAAACCGAGAAGCTCATCTGGGACTACTGTTTTAATTCTAATGATGTTGGGTTAAGAGGCAATGAAGATTGGGGAGACGTGAATTTGGTATTAACAGAATCACCTTTCACTTTACCAAAAATCTCTAAAAACACTGATCAAATCATCTTTGAAGAGTATGGATTCAAAAGTTATTATAAAAACATCACTGCCTCTTTTGTTCCTTTCAATTGGCAAGAGAATTTGAAACTATATAAAGAAACCGGATTTAGTAATAGTAATAAAAGTAAAACTTATCAGGACTTTCAATTAGTGATTGATTCAGGTTTTGATTCAACTTATGTGATTCCCATAATTTATGGAGTGGTCTATTGGGAGGGAGTTCAAAAACTTGATATTGGAGGTCGGTTTTTAACAGGATATTTAAGAGAATTGATTTCCTTTAGATATTATGATGTTACAGATGAAACGATTCTTGTTAATAACATTAAGGAACAAACATGTTTCGTTCCCGAAAATTATAATAATTCTTTGGAAAAATTGAAATTAGAAAAGACCCAATTAGAAAGAAACCCTAGATTGGGAGTCAATGATAATAGTATGATTATGGAATATGTTTTACCCGATTATAAAACCACTACTAAAGGATATTTATTGACTGATCAAATAAGAAAAAATGCGACCACGAATATTGATGATTTGCAAATTATGAGGTTATACGATGAAAGATTTAGTATTCCAGAATTGTTATTTGATCCAGAAATTGCCAATATTAAACATCGAAATGGATTAATCAAAACTATATATGATTGTATTTATAAGTGTCCAGAATTGACAAGACCTTTATTGGTGAGTAATATGATTTGTATTGGGGGAAATTTTGAGATTCCGGGTTTCAAACGCAGATTGCAAAAGGAATTGAAACAAGTTTTACCAATTGAATGGGATATTAGAATTGGTTGTGATAATGATCCTACCATATATGGTTGGAAAAGCATGAATTCGCTAGTGGTAGAGCATGGGGATTTCTACAAAAGCAAGTTGATGGTGGACAAAGAGGAATATTATGAAAAAGGCTGGGGCTATTTGAAAGAGAAATTCCAGTGTCGATTTAAAGGTTGGTAGTATATAATATTGTAATATAAAGGAATTGCTGTAACATACAAAGGTTAAACTGAATCTTTTTATAAACAAATTGTAGCATTTTACTGAGTTCAGCGTCAAAAGACATCTTTTTCTAGTCATTCGAGGTAATTCATCCAAAACTCTTCTTATCAAGTGCCTAAATCACTAATCTTTAGATAGATCCATGACATACCCTGCTCCGTCGCGAAGCTTGGAAGAAGATGACACGCGAATTTTAGAGTATTCTTATACGAACCTTGCGGTGTTGGATGACTAATATTATAAAATATTGGAAACTCATTGTGACAAACTTTGTGATAGACTCTAAGACGTTTCTTTGTGAGTAAGTTTCAACAGCAAGTTGATAACTGTTTGTGTGAAAATGATATTTTTGATTTTGGTTTATATAAAAAGTACTACATTATTGCTTACAATTATACAAAAGAGATTGAGCCCCCAGTATCCACAATTGAATCACCCCTTCCAACAGGGAACGAATATAGCTCAGCTTATGAAAACTCAAATTTATGCTCATTCAACATCAAATCACCAGTGATGAATTATTAATTGTTTTTCAAAAGAACTGATGTCCAGTCAGCAAACACGAGGCATACTGCTATTTTCAACAAAGGCTTCAGGGACCTGATTACCAACTTCTTTTACCAAGTGTTGAGTTTTGGATAGAAATTAGTGGAGCACAAAAGCTCAATTTTTGTGCTGAAACTCGAAAGAGCCGCTGTGTTAAGAAGTTGTACCATATTATACAATAGCTGAGAATTACAAAAGCTATGTCAGTAAGAATACTTGAAGATTAGAACCCCAAATTACTTCTAATGATAATCATGATGTTGGAGAGGAACTCAGACTTGGTATTAACAGAATGGAAATTTAAAATGGCACTTCTACTTAATACCAACTAGAAAGCTTAGGTTTTTGCAGATAATAGTAGATTTGTTAAATCAAGTAAAAAGTATCCATACTGAATTATTACAATTTGTAGAGTTTATGAGTAGATACAAGTATGTGTTGTCGATTTTACTATAGCTTTATCCAGGTTGCATTGATCAGCAGTTATCAGCAAATTCATCGCGGAAAATTGAGTGTAGTGACTCGTGGACTCTGTTAAGGAAATTTACATGCTTAATGTAGGCGTAGTGTTTGTCAATAAACGTATAATCGTTTTCCTTGATATAAAAAAAACAAATTTGAAGCCCTGACATTTGACGTATTTTTCCCCAACATTCAGTAACTGCTCTAAATCAACTGATGTCAATTAGAAATTTCTTAACCAAAACAATCTATATAAATAAAGTCAGTATGGGTCGTTAATAACTTGAATTTCTAACGTCAAAACAAGAGTCTCTAGAGTAGATAAAACCTTAAAAGATGCTGTTAGTATTTCATATTAATAATGTCAACAAGTTTCATAACACATGTGCTCTGTATTTATTCACTTCTTTCAATTAAGTCATGCTTAAGTTTATCGTTCAGCTATAGAAGAGTAGAATCAAAGTTAGTCTATCCCGTTCTAAAAGAATTTTAAAGTTCTAAAAGAATGATTGATTTTGATGATGAAATTATTCTTACATAAATACGTAATATATGATTCTGGATTTTAGGTGAAATCAAGAGAAGATTGAGCTTTAACGGTTGTATATTATATGAAGGGATTGCTTATTTTGTAAAATAACGGCTATTTTTTATAATAATTATAAGCTTATTCCAAAAACATCTGATATCAGGAAAGTCAGAAGTTGTTTATAAAGATTGGTAGAATATAAGTGAAAAGAGAATTTTAGGGATTAAAAGAATATTAGTAATCTATAGTGTTGTAATAATTGTTCAATACTGTTTTGATTATATTACTAATCGCATCACAAGAATCCTTAAATACGTTACACTAAATAATGGAGGATTCAACAATTACTAATAACCTCTCTATGAGGAACCAGATTCTTGCTTACTCCAAGACGTTGGATACGAGACCTCCCATGGTAGCTTAAAGAATCAAAGTCCCTATTAAAACAGTCTCAGAACTCGAGAATCAGTAGAAAGTTTGAGTCAAGAAGAATTTTTGGAGATTTTGACAGTGATTGTGATTGTGGTGCAGTGCCGGAGTTTGCAAATGCACTATATTCTTGGCCGTAGCAAATTTGAGGTATAAGAGGACATAAACATCACCCACTTTTCAATACAAAATATCTATCTTTCAACCAATAAATCAATCTTTAGTACAAAATTCATCATGGCTTACTCTGACCATTTCATTGCTCTTGCCAATGGCTCCAAAATTCCCCCAGTTACTTTTGGTGCTGGGACAAGATGGTTCAAATATGATCACGAAGAAGTTGTAGATGAAGCTACCCTTCAAGCTTTAGTCAATGCTTTGGAAAACAAACAATATCATATTGATACTGCTGAAGTTTACAAAACCCATCCAGAAATTTCTGAAGCCTTGAAACGTTTCTTTGCAAGAAATCATACCGTCACTAGAACGATCTTTGGATCACTGACAAATTCAACCCTTTTAGTTCATCTCCTTTGGAAACCGTTAACAAAACTTTGAAAGATTTGAATATCGATTATTTGGATTTATATTTGGTTCACGCTCCTTTCCGCGAAAAATCCACTGTCAAACAAGTCTGGAAAGAAATTGAACAATTGGTCGACGAAGGTAAGATTAAGAATGCGGGGGTTTCTAATTTCAGAGTTAGTGATTTGGAAGAGTTGTTAAGTTTTGCTAAGCATAAACCTTTGGTCAACCAAATTGAATTCAGTTTAGTTTTACAAAACCAATCTCCGGGAATTTATGATTTTGCTCAAAAACACAATATTGTTCTTGCTGCTTATTCTCCATTGGCCCAACTTTACAAAGCCAAAGGGGATGATTATGCTCCTTTGCTTTCTAAGATTGATGAATTGGCTAAAAAGTACAACAAGACCACTGCTCAAATCTCCTTGCGTTGGGTTAACCAAAGAGGGGTAATTGCTGTCACCACCAGTGGCAAGATTCAAAGAATTGTTGAAGCTTTGGAGATCTTTGATTTTGAATTGACTTCTGAAGAAGTTACAGCTCTCATTGATCTTGGTAATGCTGCTCCACCAATCAGACAATACTGGATTGGTTATTATTGAAATTTTTACGAACTGATTTGCTAAAGAAAGAAATTTCCTGATATTACCATTAAGCTTTCAATTATTTGTTCTTTGAATCATGAATGTAAATGGAAATCTGCTTTTTATTAGTATTAATCTCATATATTGGAATTTATTGATGTAGTTCAAATGTTACAACTACCAACAGCATGGTAAAGTTAGGTACATCTTAAAACCCAGAAATGATAGGGAGAAGATATCCGTAAGTTTCTAAGGAGCCATAGAGTTTATTTTGTTATTTCTCGTGCCATTTTAAACCTTTTTTATTAACTAATTGGTAAAAAGAGTTAGACGATAAAATGCTGCTTGAATTTCGTGGTTAGTAGCCCTCCCGAGTTATGTGATGTGATGCAAATTTGTGACAAGTTTGTCATTGAAAGCAAAAATTAGCATAGGCCAATTGCTTCTCATCAATTATGGATTGGAATCAGGAACAGAACGACAGTCTGCCCTCGGTGCAGTGTCTTAATTTCAACCAAGACTTCTCGTGTCTTGCGGTGGGCACGGCCAACGATTACAGAATTTTCAATTGTGATCCATTTGGAGAATGTTTTAAAAAGCTGGATGATGGAGGAGCTTCTCATATTGAAATGTTATTTTCTACTTCTTTGATTGCTGTTGTGGGTACGGGAGATAAAGGAATCAACAACTCTCCACGTCGTTTAAAATTGATTAATACTAAAAGAAAAACAGTCATTTGTGAGTTAACATTTTCATCTCCAATTTTAAACGTTAAATTAAATCGAAAAAGATTGGTGGTGGTATTGATCGATCAAGTATTCTTATATGATGTCAGTTGTATGAAATTACTTCATACCATTGAAATTAGTCGAAATCCTAATGGTTTAGTGGCGTTATCTTTGAATGATGCTTCGATTTTAGCTTATCCTGCCCCATCACATGGGTTCCAAAATCTATCAAGTCCCTTACTGGATGTGGTTTCTAGTGATAGTAACTTAACTCTTGATTCTTCCAATGGTAATTTGGAAAACGGTAATAACTATAGCCATTATCATCATCATCATCACGGAGCCATTATTATTTATGATGCTTTAAACTTACAAGCAATTAATGTGATTGTGGCTCATAAAACTGAATTAGCCACCATGTCGTTAAACAACGAAGGAAGTCTAATTGCTACTGCTTCCAATAAAGGAACAATTGTCAGGGTGTTTGATACTCAACTGGGAAGAAAAATTGGAGAATTTCGAAGAGGAATGGCTGGTACATTAATTCATTCATTAAATTTCAATTTTGATTCAACTTTATTGTGTTCTAGTAGTAATAATCAAACAATTCATATTTTCAAAATTGGAACTGATAATGTTTTACCATCATCACCAGAATCAATAACAAGAGAATCAGAAGAAGGAAATGAGTTGTATCGAACAAGTACATCATCATCAAGTTCAAGTAAAAGTCATGATAATAGTAGTAATAATAATGAATCTTCACCAATTGATGAAGCTTTAATCAACAATCTATTATTAACAAAAAAGAAAAAAGCTCCCTCAATTTCAGGGTTTATTTGGAACAAATCCAAAAAAATTAGTAGTAAAATCATTAATAATTATTTACCTCAACAATTAAGTTCAATATTAGAACCAGTTAGACATTTTGCCTTTATCAAGCTACCAAAACTGGGAGCCATGATTGATAAGGAAGGTAATGAATTATCTAACGAAATTAATAAAAATTATAAAAATATTGTGGCATTAAGTCATAATCTGAGCTATGTCATGATTGCTACCAACGATGGAATTTTTTATATTTATAATGTACCACTTGAAAAAGGTGGAGAATGTGAATTAGTTAAACAGTATTCTCTTCTATAAATGGAATGGTTTGAAAAGTATAAACAAGTTACTAATGTAAAGATCATGTTTCACTTTGTTACAAATTTCATAAAATTACTTTCTCTTTGATTAATTGAAATAAAGTTAAGTTTAAATCATAAAATTAGTTTCAAAAAGTAAAAAAGGTTTGATCAAATTAGTTTCGTTTAACTGATTCGGTCAAAGTTTTGGTGTGAATGATTATACAACAATAAATAACGTGTAATGTATTATTTGTGATATCCTTTTGAGTCTTAGATTTTTTGTAATGGTGAAACGTTGTTATTTGTCATATAGTTGGTTGTACTAGGATATGGCTGTATTTCATATTTGTCAACACCTGATGTTATCAATTTTTGGAGACAACAAAAAAAGATAATATTAAGTAGTCCTTAAAGTTTTAATTTCCTTTTTTTTATTTTTCTTCTGCTTTTGGAAAGGCTGAGGATAAGAATAACTTTGCTACTGCTCCAAGATATGTATCAATTAATCAACTAATTAACGGTATACGGTGTGTCATGAATTGTAAATTTACAATATTAACAACAAAAATTTACACTAGAATGTCTTAACAAAGTAGAATGGAATAGCATTCACTTACTAGCTCTAGTTAAGTTTGATCAAAATTTGTATTCTTCGTAATGGATTTTTCAAAAGAATTTTGCTTTATTTTTTTTTTGATTTGGGGTATTCAGTTTCACAATTCGCAAATGTCTTAATTTCGCACCGGGGGAGACGCGTTCTTATAAGGTTTAATCAATGCTCGATATTAAAAAGTAAACAATTATTATACCATTCATTGATAAAATAAGTTTAATTGGGTCTTACCCAAAACATCTGTCTTTAATCATTGTGGGTCTTCGTTGCGTTTAGGATCTATTTTTAACTTTTTTGTCTTGAAATTGAATGGACTGAAACCTCTAACCATTGCTCCTTTGACATTTCTCTGAATCATAAATAGTATATGGGATTGTTTTGTTTTGTGAATCATCAAATCATCTTCTAGGAACTAATGACAGCCGTTTTCAGGGTGTCTGCCACTCTCACTCAGAATCTCAGGAGATCCAGGGAGGGGATGGCCAGGAGGACTGTGCACAATCAGTAATAAACTCGAGACTACTGTAATAAATGGGTGTTGGAGGATCTGCTATATTTCATGCTTTAGCAGTGGTTGGGGAGCATTTCACGATTAAGGTGAGTGTAAAGCTGCTGAGAGACACGCAGAAACGCGGAATTTTGACACTTTGCGACTGATTGACCCTCCTCTCATTGACACATTGAACGAATCATCCAGTTGATCGATGAATCTAGCAAAGATCATTTTGTTGGTCTCTCCCTGTCGACTATTTTTAAAGGTAGACCAATTTTTTTCTTTTTCTCTTGGAGATCAAAAACTTTACAATTATCAGTACAACACACTCAACTCTTTCCTCAACAAATATTAGACGGAGGAGCATTCGAGGCCCTCCTTTGGCTCCATATCACGCACCTATCATGCTGCTAAGCCGTCGTTTGGCATTTGGCTGCTGTTTTAGAATGCAAAATACGTCAAAAACTCTTTTTTGTAGATCTTCCAATTTTAAAAATTACAATTGTTTAATTAATTTAATTTAAATTACTTCACTTATTTCCCGAAGGGCCAATGATTGGCGAAAAACAAGGTGACTTGACTTCTTCTGTTGCTGCTATCTTGTTTGTCCTTACAAAGTTTATTTCCCTAGGACAAATTCATTTACGAATCTCTTCCTTAAAATTTGTGTCAATGTCTTTAAGAATAAGTATAAATACTGAGCAATTTTCCTTGAGCTGATCTTCATAAAGTATTAAACATCTTTAACAAGACCCTTTTCCTGACTTTGCTGCTCTAGTCATGAACATGAACATCAAAAATATCCTTAATCATGATTCTGAAGATATTTCTTCAACCACCACCAACAACAACACCACCACCACCACCACCACCACTCAATTGGCTCTTGCTATTAATGACTCTTTAAGATTAAGGCCAAGCTATGATTTGATTGAAGCTGCTACTGACAACTTTAAAAACTTCTCTGAAGATTTTGCTGCTAGTTTTCCTACTATTTATCTAGGATCCCAGGAATCTGGTCAGCTTAGGCTTGCTAGAAGACGTCATTATCTCCCATATCAAAGTGCAGCTACCATTCAAAGACGTACTGGGGCTTCCAGACCCCAGGGAAGACCTTACACTGATCTCTTAAGCGCCAGATTCTATCTTTATGAGGCTATGGAAGATTTCATGAGTGAGCTCCTTAAAACCCCTGGAAAAGCAATTGTAATTGCGGAAATTGATGCTCATTTCCATAATAGAAGACAATTTGTTATTAGATCTGATCAAATTCGTGGCAGAAAACGTCCAAGTATGCGTCGTCTTACTATTGATGATGCAGAATTTAGAAGAGCTAATTCTAGAGCCAGACATCAAGCTTCAACAGTTCATGAAGCTATTTGTCGTCAATTTGAAGTTTCTGATATTACTTATGTTAAAATAATTCGTGATTCTACTTCCAAAGTGGTTAAAGTAGAACTGATTGCTGCCGGTGAAGTTGATGATAATTACTATGATGACGCCAATAATAATAAACTTGATTTCGCTTATAATGATGGTGAAACCCCTGAACATGAACTTCCTAGTGCTCAATGGATTAAAAGAAATGTTGCTTTCCCAAGATACAAATCTTATATGCGTTTCCACTTACTTCCTGGCAATTATAATTTTGTCTTTTATCAAGATCCAGCAATGTTGAGCAGAGATATTTATACTGGTAATACTAGAAGAGCCCGTGATAAAGGCAAAGTCATTCTTATTAATAAAGAAACAATTAACATTGACCTTTTCACTCAACATGATTCTCTTTTCGCCAGTGGGATTTCTTATTTCAACGTTGTCTAATTCATCAATATAAGGGATAGAGCACTGTTTTTTAGTGCCGATCTATCAATCCATTAGCTTTTCCAATAAATTAATATCTTACTTTCTTTATTTTTATATTATAACTGATTTACAATTTGAATTAATTTTCATCAATTTTTTTTTCTTTCCATTTCGAGATGCGAACAATTACTTTAAAACATATATTATATTTATTAAATGTTCCCATCTCAGTTTGATTTGTAAATAGATGATGTTAATGTTGTTGCTTTTTTTTACTAAGCGCACGCAAAACCTCCCCCCTAATTTACTTTAACTTCCAAAAATTTATGAAAAATGATTTCTCTAATTTATTTTCAGATATATCTTTCTTTCATTTACAAGATCCAACTAATAAGAGTTTAAAATAGCAAAAGTCTTCTTATTCTCATATTGTCAATCATTTTTATCATTTAAAATTAGATGTCAACTTCTCCAACAATTAAACAAATTAAAACCAATCCTGGGGTTTTAACGGCTCATCAAAAACAAATGGGTATTCGAATCAAAAGAGCTACCCTAGAAGTGATTTCATTGAAAGAAAAATTAAGGAAAGATGCGGTTTACATTTCAAATGCTTCATTTTCCTTGATGGATTATTGTCAATCAACTCCCGATCCATTTATTAATAATCAATATGAAAATACCATGGGTTCTGACTCGGGACAGATGGGCTTAAAAAATCCTTATTTACAAAATACCAGCCACGATCAGGACCAAGAAGGAGGTCGAGAGTGTTGTATAATTATGTGACTTTCCTAATTGGATCGACAGAGCAGCCTCATTTCATAATTTTTAATCTTTAGTAAAATTCAGGTTTTTTTTAGTTCCATAAATAATTGATGTCATTATAATTTTCAGATATTGTAGATAAATTACCTATTCATCAACCATGCTCTCCTTCTACCTTTGTGAAAGTTGTTTTTATTGGTTGCTTTTCATGATTTGAGCTCATGCATGTTGACACATTCAACGCTAATGTCAACTTTTTTTTTTTAAGCGAATTTTAAAACCATAAACCCCTTTCAATAGAAGCGCGGTTTTATTGTCTCTAAAACAATGCGTTGATCTTATTTATTTTGATTCGGCAACTAAAAAAAATGTGTCAAATTACTTGTTTCTCAACAATTCTATTGATTTTCTTCAAATCATAGCAACCAATATAATCGTAATTTGATTAGCAGAAAGATGATCTGCAAATGACTAGCATTACTATGCATAAAAATGGTGCTGATATCCCACTTAATCAAGCAATTTAGTTATTTTCAATAGAAAGCAATTAATGTAATGATTCATACATAAAATAATTTTGTATATTCGGTTGATTATCCGGGTTGTTGGTATCGTATAGTGTCTTCTTCGCGTTTTTAGATTTTTGATTCATCCCTTCAGTTAATACAAAATTCGGCTCAAAATTGAATTCCTGTTTTTTCGAAAAAAAAAATCAATTTTCTTGTTCCAGCTTTTTTTTCTTTTTACTTACAATTGTATTGAGAAGATTCAAACTTCCTGTTTGATAAAATCTTCTTTTTCACCGGTATTCATTTTTTAGTTTGTTGTTTTGCCATAAGAACTGATTTCAAAACTCACAAGTTGGATGATCAAACATCAGCGAGGAAATCACTCAATTGATAACTATGACATAATTTGATCGATTTATAATGAGGTACTCTTTGTGGTTTTTGCTTTCATACTCAACTAATGGTTATTTAATATGATTCTTTTTGATTTGATTAAAACGAATGTTATATTGTTTACGGCTGGAGCTTAAGTTGCTAGAGCGCTAACTCATAGCTTGGAAATAATATGTGATTACTCAAGGGTCTAATATAGAAAGTGCCAGAAGCTAAGGACTCAGAATTTGATTAGTTTAATAGAGCCCCTTATTCTACTGAACAATACACAAAGTTTTTGCCAATTACTTGTTTTGAGAATATCACCTTTTTTATTATCTCAGTTCTCTATCGAATACATTTGTGATCAACAAACAATTATTAATTATAATTTTTTTTGACAAAGCATGAGTGAAAATTGGAATCATTAAATACTATTATGATAAAATTCACACCTAATCATCTATGAATACAATTTCATAGTAAAGAAATGATTGTCACAATGCTGAGAAAATGATTTTACTCAAATCGAACAGCTGACTGATCATATGACACAGGTGCGGCTGGGAAATTTTGTGCCCCTCCTCATGCCAATTATGAGAAAACCCGGGGTAAAATCTTCAACATGAATTTAGGATCAAATTTTTTTATTTGTTAAAAAATAGCCAATAAAAAGTGATTCGATTGGAAGACGGAATCCGAAACCTTAGTTTTCTTCTTTTAAATTGATAATTTTCATACAAGTGGTTATCAATAATTTATTGATCAATCAGATTCTGGGAAATTATCCCAATTTCTTGGTTTATCTTAGAAAAATCATTATTTTACTGTTATATTACCCCTCTTTAATTTTTTTAAGGGTGTTGTTTGAATTTAATCTGGTTTTCCCAAAATATTTTACACCCATTACGACATTTTCAAAACTTGTACATGGTATCGGTAATAGAACGAAAAGTCATCCTATTATAATAATGACATGAAGTTTCCATTCAGCCCTGCTTAATTTGAAGGGAAAAATGGAAGGTTAAATGGTTTCGTCATTTGAATTAAATCTACTAAAAACTGATCACTTTCCTGTAATTTACGAAATAAACATTAATAATTTCTTATTTCCAGAATCTTAAATGCTTAAATGCTTAGTAAAACTTGGGGGAAAAAATTGATTTTATTCGGGGTTAAGACAGGGGGGTTTCAGCCGCTCCTGAATCGCTCTAAAATCCCGGGGTAACATCAAAAAAAGGATTACCCTGAGTGGGGTAAAAAGGTGAAAACATGCCCCGCCTAGGCGCACAAACCACAACATTAGAAAAAAGTAAAATAGAATTGGATACAACGAAAAATTTCCCCAAAACTTATCTGGAAGCTGAGTATTCAATGTTGACCAAAGTAACAAAGACAACAATAGATTTAGTAAGCATTAACAATTGACATATTTCATAAGGGAAAACTTTCTAGAAACTTTTGGAATTGGCTTATCAATCTTCAGATTATTAATAAAGTACATATCTAGGTTCAAAATGCTTACAAATCTCCATCTTTCGGAGTCCTTTTTCTTTTTGTCGGGTGAAAGAATCTTTATTAGAAAGATGCCAGCAATTTTATTTCGGCAAGATTTTTACTATATAAAGACCCACACCCTTGCTACTTTTTTGCAGACTTATTTCAATTTTTTTCAATTCATCTTCTTATAATCCACTTTTTTACATTATAATATAAAATGTCTTTATTCAAAGAAATCACTTTACCAAACGGTATCAAATATACTCAACCAACTGGGTTGTTCATCAATAACGAATTCGTTGCTGCTAAGTCCGGTAAACAGTTTGATTGTATCAGTCCATCAACTGAAGAATTCATTGCTAAGATTGAAGAAGCTCATGCTGAAGATGTCAACATTGCTGTCGATGCTGCTTCAAAAGCTTTTAAAGAATGGTCTCAAGTTGATCCAATTGTTAGAGGTAGATATCTTTTGAAATTGGCTGATCTTTTTGAGAAAAACAAAGAAACTTTGACTGGGATTGAATCTCTTGATAATGGTAAATCTCAATTCTGTGCCAACTTTGATGTTAACTTAGTTATTAACTATCTTAGATCTTGTGCTGGTTGGGCTGATAAAGTTGATGGTAGAGTCATTGACACTGGTAAAACTCATTTCACTTATACTAGAAGAGAACCACTCGGGGTTGTTGGTCAGATTATCCCTTGGAATTTCCCATTATTAATGTGGGCTTGGAAAATTGGTCCAGCCATTGCTACCGGTAACACTACTGTTTTAAAACCAGCTTCCCCAACTCCATTATCTGCTCTTTATGCTGCTAGTCTTTGTAAAGAAGCCGGTATTCCAGCTGGTGTCGTTAATGTTATCCCAGGTTCTGGTAGAAAATGTGGTAACGCTATTGTTGAACATCCAAAAATTAAGAAAATCGCTTTCACTGGTTCTACCGGTGTTGGTATTGATATTGCTGTTGGTGCTGCTAAAAACGGTTTGAAAAAAGTTACTTTAGAATTAGGTGGTAAATCTCCAAATATTGTTTTCAACGATGCTGATTTAGAGCCAACCATTCAAAATTTAATCACTGGTATCTTTTTCAATTCTGGTGAAGTTTGTTGTGCCGGTTCAAGAATCTATGTTCAATCTAATATTTATGATAAATTGATGCCAGCTTTTAAAGAAGCGGTTGAAAAAATCAAAGTTGGTAATCCATTCGAAACCGGAGTTTTCCAAGGGGCCCAAACCACTCAAGATCAACTCGATACTGTTTTGAAATATATTGAGATTGGTAAGAAAGAAGGAGCTACTTTATTCACCGGTGGGGAAAGATTGCCACAAAAGGGTTATTTCGTTAAACCAACCATTTTCACCAACGTTAAAGAAGATATGAAAATCGTTAAAGAAGAAATTTTTGGTCCAGTTGTTACAGTTTCTAAATTTGATACCGTTACTGAAGTGGTTCAAATGGCTAACGATTCTGAATTTGGTTTAGGTGCGGGTTTACATACCAAAGATGTCAACAAGGCTTTAGCTGTTTCTAAATTGATCCAATCTGGTTCTGTTTGGATTAACACTTATAACGATCTTCACCATAGTGTTCCATTCGGAGGTTATAAAGAATCCGGTATTGGTAGAGAAATGGGTGCAGAAGCTTTGGATAATTATACTCAAGTTAAAGCCGTTAGAGCTAAACTTGATTTGGTCGAATTAGGTGATTTATGATTTATTGATTTGTTATTTATAGTTAAATAAAAATTTTTGGTATTGATTGCTGTAGTTTTTTATTAAACGTTGTAACTTGTATTCTTTGAACCCAAGTCATAAAAGTTAAAAATGTCATGAATATTCAACTCAATTAAATCAGACTACATATTTATATCATAAAAACCATTTAAGCTAAGAAAAAATCTATAAACTAAAAAAGAATTGAACTAAATGTGATATTGCTCTTCAAGAACAATAGTGAAATCAATAGGTAATTGTAATTTGGTTGGATGTTTTGAAAATTTATTGCTAACTTTTCTACGATTCTCAAATTTATTATTAACAATTGGCGAGGAAGTTTCAGTGAAAAAGGTTGCTGGAGAATTGAAAGGGGAATCATTAGTGAAAGGAGTAGAAATTTCGGAAATTCTTGGTGAATCGTCACAAATTGAAGATGTAGCTGATGAATTGGAAGCTGATACTTCTGTTTTAATTATTGCTGCTGGTTGAAGTTTAATCTTAAATGAAGAAAATTGATTTATAAATTCTTGATAATCATAACCCTTAAAAGATTTATGGATTGGTAATGACTTTTCAATATTTTTTGAAGCAAATTTATCAAAATTAGAAGAACAAAGTAGTGATCTGATTTCCTTTTTAGTGATATATTTGGATGTTTCGGAAGTTTTTTGCAAAATATTTGATAATTCATCAAGGTTCAATTGATTAGTTTTATTGGTTTCTTTAATGAAAAATGATAACTCTTTAATGGTATTTTGTAAAACCTCTATTTCAAATAATAATTCCGTATAATTAAGTAATTCCACATTTTTCACTTTATTATTGATCTCATCATTAATAGGATCAAAAGGATTGATAAATTCATGATCATCAATGATTATGGAACTTAATTTTAAATTTAAAAATTCTTGATTATAATCAATATTATGAAGTTCACATTGATTATGTAAAGTTTTGAAATTTTTCAATAAATTAAATAATGAATCAAACTTTTCAATAATTTTCAAAACGTGTTTTTCTTCATATAACGATTGATTGGTAAAATTAATCTCCACTTTCAATTTATTAAATTTATTATTAATAACTCTCAAAGTGTCCAAGTAATTATTTTTGATTTGCTTTTTCAAAGTATCAGATTTAATCATAATCATTTTTAAATATTTTGATTCTTCTTCAGCTAAAGTTAACCAAATATTTTCAATTTCATTCAATCCAAGACCAATTGGAGCAGTATAATTCAATTCATTATCATTATTTTTCATTAAATAGTTAATTTTATTGAATAATAAATTTAAAGAATTTTTTTCCATTAATAATTTCTTTTTAGTAACTTGAAAATTCTCTTGTAAAAATTTTTTTTCGAACTCCAACTCTTCTAAATCATAAAGTTCATTATAACTCAGTAAATTTGTCCATTTATAAATTTGAGTTCTGATATTAGAATTGAAAATTTTTGATTTTTTCTCAAATTCTTCTTTTAGTAATAAAATTTGTGATAAACTAATCATGGTATTTCTAAACATATTGTTATCATCATTATTAATGAGCAATGGTTTGGAAACTGATCTCTTGATGTGTCTTTCAGGAACTTTGAGTGAATCATCATAGATAGTCAAGGGTTCCGCTTGTGGTTTTTTCGAAGAATGTTTTTGAATAATTTGATTTTCAAAATAATTCAATTTAGAATCTAATGAATCTAACCAGTTTTCATCTTTTTCATCTTTTGTTTCTGAAACCGATGATGATCTTGAAATTGATGAGGCTCTACTAAAATCTTCTTCTTCATTAGAAAAAAAATTATCGGTAGGTTCATTTAATGTTGAAAAACTGTCTTTTGATTTATTGAGTTCCTTGGCTTCAACAATTTTTCTAGAAGTTTTGAAGGAGATTAAAGGAGTTGATTTCTTATCACTTAATGATTTCATGTTAAATGGATTACTTATTTTTGATGGAACTTTGATTGAATTGTTTCTTTTTGGGATATCTTCTTTGATAATTTGATTTTTTGGTGTAGTAAAGTTAAATTGTGCTGGATAGTCTTCTTTTGGAGTAGTGAGTTGAACTTCTAATTTTTGTTCTTTCTTTGTAGTAGTAGATTGATCTTCTGACTTGATTTCTTTCTTTGTAGCAATTTTAATGGCAGTTTCAGATTTATTAATATCTTTTTTTGATTTTGTTTTGATAAGTTTAACATTATTTTTTCCAATAATTTTAATTTCTGAAGTTTTTGGAGCTGATACAAATTCCTCTTTACTACCAAACATTTCATACCAACCAAGAACATAAGTAAGTACTGCTTTTTCATCAGGTTTATTAACTAAAAGATCTTCAGAGTCGACTAATTGAGGAATTCCCATTTCATTAGTAGCTAAATCAAGAGCTTTTTTAATGTTATGTTCTTTTTTAGTTAAATCTAAAGTGTAAAAATCAATCAAATCTGGTCTAACACTAGCAAGTAATGCACATAAAGCAACTCCATTGTTCCAAGATTCACTAAAATCCACAATTTTTACCATTTTATCGAATTGTTTAACTTGTAATTGGCACCATCTCAATATTATTGCTTTAATTGCTTTAAAATCTTTAGCAATTTCTAACTCTGATAATGAATTTAAAATTAAACCCCATATTAATCCAAGAATCATTTTTAAATTACCTTCATAAATATCTTCAGCTCCTAAACTATGAAGATGAAAATTTGAACTTCTCAAATATTCTAAAACACAACTGATATTGTCAACATAGTGAATTCTAAATTTTGGTTTTTCATTGAAAGTAGTTGAATAATTACCACTTGATAATTCTTTGATCAAATAATTTAATTTAACTCCATCACTTAAATCTTTCGATAAATCATTGACTTTCAATTGACGGACGGTTGAATCTATGGAATTTGAGAATTGAATATTAATCCATCTAGCAAAAGCTTTATGTTGGATTTTTATCCAGCGTTTTTCCTTGACAGAACCTGACACTGATAAACTCATTTTTTTATTATCAAATTAAAAAAGAGCAACGAAATTCAATTAGTGACTTTAAAAGTATTACAAGACTAACGTTGTGGATTAATGGGTGTTAAATATGGATTCTCCAGATTCATGATAGGCATTCAACTCATGCATTGATTTTGTAACAGGGATTGCATAAAAAACATTTGGTAAAGTTTCATCCACTTGGAACAATCCAAATTGCGCACTAAAAGTTTGAAAATTACTCAAAGAGCAGACTTTTGAAATGGCTTAACTTGAACCTTTCTCCTCAGTAGTGGTATCCAACATTTGTGGATATTCGGGATTTCTAGAACGGGTCCCTGGCTTGCCCAACTAAATAGCAAATAGTCAAATAATGTTATTATAGAACCGCCTTTTGAATAAATCGATGGTGTGGATAGCTGTAGTATTATCGTCTCTTGAGACAAATCAGCTTACTTTGTAATATAACCAATTTTTCTCATTCACTGCGATTGAAATTTGCAATTTGTAACAAGATAAGTTATTTAGCGTCAAACTAAAGAATCCGTTAATTAAATCGAAGATGACACAGGGGCGGTCGTCATTCTGAATCATCCAGCAATTAAAGGTCCTGGTGGTTTGCGTAATTGGTAACAGGATTCTTTGACAATCAAACTGGTTGTTTCTAATCTAGTTTATCGAGTTGTAGATCACAAAGGGTGTTTGCTTTATTTTGAGGAACTCGTGTTCAGGGTATTGGCTGTTAGTTTTGTCTTTGGTTTCATCCATGATTTAGACCTCCATCCTCAATTATATGAACCCTCATAATAATTGTTTTGTCTTGTCTTATTTGTAGAGTTTGTGGTTGCAAAATAGGGGGTGATACGTTCTGTTGACCCCCTGTTTGCAATCTCCAACAATTTTACTATGAAAATCAGCGTTTAATAGTAAGAAAATGGCAATTGGGGTATGGCTGATAAAATAGCTGGTTCAAAATTGAGTTTCGTAATGATTGCTGATCCATTAAGAAAAAATTGCTTTATTTTCCAAAAGCAAGACTCTATGGAACTTATTAGACAAATGTTTCTCTTTAATTGTGGAGTCTATCGATTTATTTCTTTTTCATTTTCTATATTGTGATTCAAAACTTTTTGCTAATCAAGAGTAATTATGTCAAATGTCTTTTTCAGGTTTTAAAAAAGCACTCAATAGAGGAGGGATTCATGTTTTACTTAACACTGGTTATATTAATACCACTATTGATAAATAATTTGATGTTTTGAAAGAAAAATTCAAAGTAAAGTGAAGAGAATCTTCATTTTTACAAAAAATCGCTACGAATTATTTGGATTATTTCCGTCAAGTTTTTAAATCTCGAATTGAATCAATTGAAAGTGAGAATTATAATATTTAAAAAAGGTTTGTAATTAACAAACAAGTGAAACTACATTTTGTTATTTTTCTACTTGTTCTTTAGTAAATTTCTAATACTCAAAGAGTTCTTCCCATTATGGGTTCAAAAATCATGAGGCTAACTGGCGTAAAAAATGCATAGTTCCTAAGTATTGACACAAACCATCGAGGTTAGTGTTTTGGAGTGGCATAAAGTCTAGCAGCAGTGCTAATGACATGATAAATCTTTGACATTTTGAAATTTTGTCTTGTGGTTATAGAGTTAAAATGACATCACACGTCACTACTGATTGTTTCTGAAGATTTCTCAATATTGCCCCATCATTCATGTGGGGTTTTGGTATCAAAATATTCGAGCTTTCTTAATTCTGCTTAAATCCTTTCCATACCCGAAAACCTTAGTTTGCAATCTTTTAAAACTCTTGAATCTTTGAACAGTCAGAAATAAGAACCATAACACATCTTGTCTAGTTTAATAGATATTTCAAGTTGTTTTTGGGTTTCTGCTTATAGACCGAGATTTCATTATAGTTCAAATACCTCATGATTATAATCATACAGTATATTATAGTAGTTTGACGATTCGTGTACTATTTGCTTGTCAATAATCACGAGCTCCTAATAATCAACGTTACTAACCTCATTCATTAATGTTCGTTTATTATTAATCACAATATTTGATCAAAATATTAATATACTAGATCTATAATACAAATAAAAGAATACCAAAATATTATCATTATCATGCAATCACCATAAATATATCATTAAAACTTTTCAATAGTTTTGTAGTTTACAATTACCACAATTCTTCAGGATTTTTTTTATACTCCAAATAATCAACAAAATTAAAAAACGATAACTCAGTTTCATTTTCAATTCCACATTCCTTTAAAGTCTTATCCCCATCAATCAATAAAGTATCATCATCATCGTTCATATTAATAACTAAATTCATAGTTTTTGATCCATGGGCTTTGGTATAAATTTTTAAAGTATCAAATTTAACATTTCTAAATGGTCTATAAGCCCCAGTGGTTTCAATCATTTTTATCACCTGAGCTTTTAATTCATTCACCGTAGTCTTGGTTAAATCTTCGTTATGAATAACATAATTCTTGACGTTTCTGTATGGGAATGACTTGATGATTCTGATGGTTATTGTAGCATTTGTTTCTAAAATAGTTAGCGAATTATTTTTTTTGGAGTATGATTTTTTCCCAGATACATACCTGGTAAAACGGTTGAGGTTAATGGTTCCTCAATATCATAATCATTAGCGGTAAACATGGTCAGTTATTGTTTAATATTATAAGATTATGGGAAATCTGGAGATTTATATTTTGTGGGTTGACTTTTAATTAATTGATTGAAATTGTATCCGGGTATCCCAAATTTCTGGAATATTCTAAAAAGCTGTCAAGAATTGTTCCAAAACTCTTCCAATTAACTAAATCAATTTATCAATGTCTCAATTACCGCAATGCAATTCCTGTTCTTGAAGATAACTTACCGAATCTTCCCACAGTAACAATGCCAATTTTCATTCAAATCAAAGTTAATGAAAACTGATATCAATAATCACCAATAAATGTCCCACTTGAATAATTCACAAAAGGCTTAGTTAAATGTATAGAGATTTCAGTTTGCCATTCATTTTTTGCATCAAGGGTTTTTAAAGTCTCAGCACAGTTTTGATAAGGCAACATTGAAAATAAGGGAAATTATTTGAGGTTTTTAAGCGAGTTTCAACGAATGGTAAATGATTAAGTAACTAAGTAAATCTCTTTTTTACTCGAGCTTCTATTAACTAAATGAGTTACAACTTATGTTAATTAGACGTGTTAAATATAGTTTGATTAAATGTCATGAGTTGAATATTTAATTTTGACACTATCTAAGATCTTTAATTCTTTAAAGATCCGAAAACAGTTAAAAGTTAGAAACCCGATAACTAGCAATTATAGCCCAAAACGCACTTATCATTAAGGCAATTTATAGGATAAGTTCAGAAATTGTTTTTTGCAAATATTATGATGCCTTACCATAATTAGGCAACATTATTTATACGGCATCAAGATTTAATACAAGAAATATTGATGGGACACTGATTTACCTCCACCAATCAATCACTTTTTACCATAATTCGATTTTTTGAGGGCTATCGAGAACCTAAGATTGAATAATCAGTAAAGTAAAAGGTTCAATAATCTCTTATCTACACGTGATCTAGAGATACAAATTACAAGTTCCCAAATTTATGGGTCAATTAAATACTTTAACTTAAATAAAAAATAAACAAACATAATTATCAAAGTTCAGTTCAACTCAACTTGCAGTTACAATTACAATCTAAATTCCTTACGTTTGCAACAAGGTTTGACTATCTTGGAATGAGTTTAGGAATTGAATAAACAACTGCAAATCAAAAACTGAAACATAAATTGATGATCATCTTAACTCAACTCCCCTTTGCCCCTTTGACTTCTTACACGTGTTATTGATTATAACTTCTTGATTCCACTCAATAACTTATAAAAGTTTAATTCTCAATCAATTATTTTACCAATTTGAGACTTTTATATATTTTAGAAAAAAAATTGATTTATCATAGCCAAACGAATTAAAGTCTCATTGACTAAAGAGGCTATTAAAATTGCCACCGGAAGTTTGGCCTAAAAATCAACGTTTTCAATCACCAACGCATTTTATCCATCAAGTTTGTTAAATTATAGTGTCAAAAAATCCGTTCTCATCAGTGAATTATTGCGATGTCTTAAATTTGAACTGAGAAGTATTTTCTTGTGATTGACCAATAATCATTGTATGTTAATACTCAAATTATGATGAAAATTTTGAATAGCCGATGTTTCCAAAGGACTGATCATTATTGAATCATTATTGAATCAATAAATTTGTTCAAGTCAATTTAATCTGATGCGGGATTTTGAGCAATTACCAATTTTGAATATTACCATATGTTAGACATTAAATAAACATTCTTGAATAAATGGGAAATTTTGGGTGACCCATTAGTGTGGCTGTAAAATATTATGGGATTAAATTCTATTCTAAAAACATTCAAAACATTTACTTCCGTTAATTTTTAATAAACAAAAATGTGTCCCACCGGATTAACGTTAGTTTTAAATAATTGATCGACAATCCGAACTTTTGATGTCAATCAACTTATGTGATGGAATAAGTAATAAACCCATCGGCTCATTATCTGTTCCTGTTCCTAATTCCTTTCAAAATATTAAGTCAAAACATAAACAATAAATACACGATTTCCCAAAATTTAATCAACATTTAAATGCTAACCTTTAATTTTAGGTAAAACTAAATTATTCCGAGTTAAATTTTAAGGATTATCTTTTAAAATAATCATATGATTTTACAATCCATAGTGGGTTTAACCCTCAATTATGAAGAATGAGACCTCAAAATTGATCAACAAATTAAAATGATCAAAATTGATGATGCCTTTCGTTTAAGAATATATTCCTAAATTGATATTATTCCTCGCTCTCATCATTCAATCACTCATTCTATCTCTATTACTTTCCGTATGGAATTTGTTGGGTCACAATTTTATTTATTAGGTTTTATAATTCACAAGTTGACCCATCAAAGAATTAAAAATAACTTGACAACCTCAACACTTTGGTGGAGAAATTCAGATCTTTTTAAAAAGTAGGTACATCCTTATATACAAAAGAGATATGAGCACTGTTGTTATAAGAAATGTTCTTAATGTGAAGAATTGAACTTTTATATCTTTTTTGTAATCAAACCTATGACTCAATCGTAACATTAAATAAACTGATATCATGCTCTTTAATTACTTAAAATCAAGAAAATGAAATTGATAGTGTTTAGTTTATTGATTAGAAGCTGAAACTACTTTGATAAAATTTTCAAGAATACTTCTTACCATCTTATACAATTATTAGGATAATTTATTAAATTTTGTCAAGATTATTATAAGTTACAGAAAATAAGAACATTTGCTCAATACTATCAACAAACAAATGGTAGAAAAATACCAATGTTAATGAGCTGTGATAATTATCATAAAACAGTAGTAACAAACTTCCAACCTCACAAAATTTAGCAATTAAATAGGTTCATGTTGAAATCTTTGTTGCATTCCTAAGTCTAACTCACGTGCACGTACACTTTTCCTGCAATTTCATTGGTCCGTTGGCTCTTAACCTTTTTTTTTCCTCCAAAACAAAATGGAAAAAAATCAAATTAACTAAAGAGTGGGTGTTAGTTAATAAGATTAAATAATCATTTAAATAAATCAATCAATTAATAATGTCTGCCTGGAGAAAAGCTGGATTTTCCTTTAACAAATACGTTTCAATTTCATCAAAAACTTTACGTTCAGTTTTAAAAGATGATTTAAAAATTGTTGCTGAAAAAAGAAATGAAGCTGACATTAAAGTTCAAAAATTTTCAAAAGGTGAATCAATCACTGAAGCTGAACCATTAACTTTAACCAAATAATCTCTTTGATTAGTTCATCGATAAAAAAAACTCAAAAAACTTTTAATGAAAGTTAATTGTTGATGCAAAAAATTATAAAAAATTAAAGATTTCACGAAAAATCTTGAATTTAATTGGAAATTCAGTCAAATATTTATCATAATATATTCATTCATATCTTTTTAATTGTTTATTATTGTAAATATTATCCTTTAATTGTTTAATTTGGTAAATTTTGATATTATTACCGATTCCACGTGATGGATTTTTTCAGCATTATAAAAAAGGCATTTTATTGAATAAATGAAAGATTAAACGTCATCAATAAATCAATCCATTAATTAAAGATGATTACTGATGATCAATTAAACAGTCTTGCCATTTCTTTAGGGTTAACCGCTTTTGGGTTAATTGGAGTTTATCATTTCCTTTTAACCAACTCAAAACCCGTGGTTAAAAGTGATGTTGTTAAAACAAAATGAATTTTTTAATTGTACAATGTTTAAATAATGATGATTGATTATTTTTGATATGATATTGAATTTGATTGCTATTTCCAGATCAATAATTGAAGTCTTGTTGACTTTCATCCAAAAGTATTTTTTAGTTGAATAGATTGAAATATTTTGAAAGTTTTAAGGTCAATTACATAGTTATAATTTGTCAACTGTTCATTACTTATCAAGTTTTTATCAATGTTTCGTATTAATCAAGTTTTCAATAATGTTTTGTATTAATAGTATTTGAATAAATGTTTGCTCATATAAATTTGTATTACAATTACTTAAACTTACATTAATTTCCAAATAATAATAACCCATTAAATAATAATAACTAATAAAAAGTATAAACAACTAAACCCATTAATATTTCCTAACTTTCTGTAATTGCAATTTTGAAACTTGAAACCTTATAGAATTAATTTCTTCTTGATAAATTTCCAATTGTTTTTTCTCTTCATCATTTAAATCAATCAAATCATCAACTTCATTTAAGTCTTCATTCACCGAATTAATGATACTTTCACTTTTCTTGTAATTAACAAATTGTTCTAGTTTATTTTCTAATAACTCAATCAATTTATTCAATCGATCTTTTTCTTTGGTTTTCAATTCATTTAATTTTTCAAAAATTTCAATCAGGTTTAAAATCTTTGAGTTTTTAATATCATTATAATTTGAAATTTGTTCATTAATATAACTAATGGGATAAATCTTGTAAACTTTTTTCAATTTTATAATCTTTGAAAGTCTTTCAAACTCATTTTGCTCTTGATTTATAGAATCTGGATAAAGAATCTTATCAAATGATTTATTAATATTCGTCAACGATTGATTGCTGCCATTTAAGGCCATTACACAATCCCCTAGGATGTCTAAGTTGTCTTCCATGATGAGTTATGATTAATTGATGGTTTGTTTGTTTTGTTTTTGTTTTTGTTTTTGTTTTTGTGTAAAAAATGTTTTTTTTGTTTTGATTTTGAAAATGTCATGGGTGCACTTCTTTTTGAAACTATTCAACATACATGATTCAAGTGGAGGTTCCAATTAGTTGAGTTAGTGACCTATTGGAATTGTAACTGATACTGGTTATGATCGTTCACTATCAATCCTTTCTTACTGATAAGCTGATAAAATTGTTCGTGTATTAACCTTGTGTGAATAATATGACAATACGATCTATAAAATATTGAGTAGTTGAATACTATTGGAAATATTGAAACAACTGAATACTCAAATGAAGACAGAACGCGAAATGTTGGGAGTTTTGGTGTTTTTTAGTTAATTGATACCAATTACAGTTAACACTTTAATCATTTACAAGGTGGGAGACTCTCGACCGAAGAAAAGAAGTGTCCCATTCTTTCAGTAATATTTTCTTAACCCTTAAATGATGATATTGCCTCAAATCAAATAATAACTTAATCATTAAGTTGTTAAGGAATTCCATTCTTCTATAATGGAAAACGGTTTTCCATGTTTTATGTTTGATGCTGATGGTGATCTTTAAGGATGATTCATTTATAAAGATGGAAGACAGTTGTCCGAAATTTAAGAATGATTCAATAAAGACTGTTTAATTGTTACCTTATCCGGTATACTCATTACCGGATGCCTTATTAGGTTAAAACGAGATTAATTAGGATTAATTCAATCTAAGATCTGACATGAAATTTTCATTAATTATAAACCCAGGGATTTTTGAGATTGTCATTTTGAACCGTGCTATTAATTCTGTCAAACGGAAAAAAAAATGAATAAGATATTTTTGAACAGTTGATGTATTTTGTCTAATTGTCTACAGATTGAAATCAAGCTAATGACGTTGTTGTAATAAAAATGTATATCCAATGAACTGGTGACAATTCGTAAATGAATTGTTCACGAACTCTTTTACAAAGTCTCAGAATTGAAGAACATATTCTAGGATAATTACTGATGGACTGAAAAATTCCGTCAAGCTACGAAACAACCTGGATGCTTAATAATTAATTAATTAACGGTGCGCCAAATTCCGTTGAAATTTTTTAAAGAACACTGTTCATCAACAAGTTTGCAATGAATACTAATGAAATAAGTAATTAAAAAAAAGGAGTCTTTGAGTGGGTTTTGGGAGAATTATCAAGAAGGTTATTAGGTGATTAATGGAATACATCATCATGGAGAACTGAGATCTCAATAAACAAAAGATTAAATCTCAAGGATTACACAGGGCTGTCAAATGTATAAAGCCAATAAGAAATGAAGTGTGACATGACAGTTGAATTCAGGGTTGTTCAAGTGTAGCAATTGGGGAAATATTGACAGTGTAGTGTGTCAAAAACTGAAATTATTCAAGTGAAATTTCATTTTTCAAATAAAAGAACCTTGCGAGCTGACAAAACTCACTCTTTTCACTCTTAAGTTCCATCTTTAAAAGCTTCAATAAAGATTGGGTCAAACTAAAGATAAGAAGTAGCGCTGATACTGAACTTTATAGTTACATCACTTGTAAGCAATAATATATAAATAAATGATTGTATCATAATAACCACGGCTGGACATAAGTATGATTTTAAGGAGGTTGGTATGCCTCAGATTCAGATTCAATCTGGCTGGTTCAGATCTCAGAAATTAATTAATTAATCTAGTTGCAAGTTGTTGTCTACAGATGTGTCAAATGGAAGACAGCGGTCCGTCTTTTTGCTTAACTTTTATTGACATCTACTTGCTCTCTTTTCTATTTTTCCACAACAATTAATCCGTAGATGATATTCACAATCACATATCGGTTACTAGTCTTAAGGATAAACAAACATGTCTTAGTTATAGCAAGCTTCAAAAAAAAAAGGTCTAGAACTTTTGTACAGTTAAAGTGGCGGGACGGTGGAGGCGACCCGTGCATGCATTTCATGCGGGACAAAGTGTCTTGCGCAAAGTCCCGCATACACTTGCGCGAGACAACTGTTGGGCGCAGAAACCTTAATTTGGCCCCAAGTTTGTGCTATTTAAACAAGCCCATTCCTACTTTTTATCTGTTGATGATCTTTATTAACTTATCTTATCCCCATTATATTATATTATATTATCCTCATACTGAATCCCTTTCACACCATTCAAGTGTCCTATACTATACTGTGTTGTATTATATTATAACTCTTTTCTTTATACTATACTATATCAATATTAAATCCCTTGTTGCTTGTTTGTTGTCTGTTTTTTCTCTTTATATTATACTATATTATATTTTCAAAACCATGGAATATTGTCTTAAACCATACACCGATAATACTCAACCCAACCCAATCATTTATTCTAATTCTTTAGATCATGAATCTTTTAATTACTTATCAAAAGATGCTAGCAGTTTATCGATTGAACAGTTAAGTAATTCTTACAAACACTTACAATCGATTCAAAAAAATCAGGAATTGGAATTCAAAGCCATTGAATTCAATGGTCCTAAAATCTTTGCAAAGCCAGATTCAATGTTGGGGTTTAATCATGTTTCTATAACCACTCAATTTGTTAACGTCGAAAGATATTTTTCAAATGATATGATGACAGATGTTCAAGCTTCAAGATGTTTAATCAATAAGAAGAAGACTTTCAATTACAATGACGACAATTTTTTGAATTTAAATACAACAACAATTTATAATAACGGTAAAAACTGTTTTGATAAATTTAAAAATTCTAACAATTTCAATAATGAGAGAGTCAAATATTTAATTTGGAGAAATTGGTCAAAAAATCAATACCAAACCAAACAAGCCTCAAAAGAAGTTTCCCAAAAAGTCTTGAGTTTCAATTTTAATGGTTCTGCTTATGCTAAATTTATTAAAAATAAATTCTCTGATTGTGATACTACATTCGATGCTTTTTTGACTTTCCTGCTTGCTGATCAACATGATTGTTGTTATGGTCCATTAGTCAAAGACTCAAAAAGAATCAAAATCAATATTAATGAAAAAATCACTTATGAAAACAATGAAAAGATTTCAATTATTAAAATTGATAAATCCAAATCCAGAAAATTAAGTTTTGATGATAATTCATCAAGCTGCTCATCATTCAATTCAATGTTCAGTAATCAATTAAGTATTAACACAATCTCATCATACAATGAAGATGATTATGAAAAACCAATTACTATTAACAAACAACCAATTTTGAAAAGTTGTTTCAAAAAAAAATGTTTCAACATCAATGATGATTTAACATTAAACCAATCCAAAGAAATGATCAAAAGTTATTACAAAGAAATTTGTGAATTCAAACATTTGGGTAATAACCAAGTCATTATCAAACCCAAACATGTGGTTATGTTCAATTGCGAAATCAAAGTTGCCCAAATTAAGAAATTTCTAACCAGAAACGAACGTAATAAGAAGATTGCGTACCACAAAGAAATTGATAATGAATACAGAAAACAATATGAAAGTTATAAGTTAAAATTAGAAAAAAATCATGAAATTTACGAAGAAAAATTGTGTCGGGTCTTGTATGATTTAAACAACAAAATTATTCCCAGAAAGATCGGGGAGTTAATGATTGAAAAATTGAACGTTGATTTTTTGAATTTAAAAAACGAAATTGAAGAAAAGTGTTTTGAGTTGAAGATCTTGAAAAGAAGAAATCGCTCCTTGATGGAAAAATTCATTAATTTCAAAATGTACAAAAAATGTGAATCAGTCCAAATTAAAGATTTCCATCACGTTGACAATCTTGAACAAGAAGTCATTAATAATTTACTAAACTTCAATTTCAAATCCAATAAACCAACCAAGAAAAACTCAGAAAAGTTTTTGAAACGGTTCATGGATGAAAACGATTGGACAATTTATAATTATCTACATGGTTCAAATTCTGTGTGTTGCTAGTGTTTTGTTGCAGTTTGTTTTTGTTTTTGTTTTTGTTGTTGTTGCTTATTTTAATTATCCCATTTAATTCTTATCCCTATATTATTACTTTTTTATTCCTATATTATATTCTTATATTATACTTTACTTTTTTTTTAATTTTGGGATGGTCTTAGGTCTCTGGAATTCCT